>CAUYLG010026921.1:0-33366 GCA_963573385.1 Cacajao melanocephalus
GTGTCCTTTGTAGGGACATGGATGAACCTGGAAACCATCATTCTCAGCAAACTGACACAAGAACAGAAAATCAAACACCACATGTTCTCACTCATAGGCGGGTGTTGAACAATGAGAACACATGGACACAGGGAGGGGAGCACTACACACTGGGGTCTGTTGGGGGGGAAATAGGGGAGGGACAGGGGTGTGGGGAGTTGGGGAGAGATAGCATGAGGAGAAATGCCAGATATAGGTGAAGGGGAAGAAGGCAGCAAATCACACTACCACATGTGTACCTATGCAACAATCTTGCATGTTCTTCACATGTACCCCAAAACCTAAAATGCAATAAAAAAAGAAAAGAAAAGAAATCACTAATAAAAAAAAAAAAACAGTATTGTGCCTGTGGGAGGAGGAGGTAATCCCCGGGAGAGATGAACAGTGCAGATGTATGACGTGAATTCAGGGAAAGGAGGACACGTGCTCTGAGAAGATACACAGGGCCTCTTCCCAGATGCCAGTCCTACATTGTCAAGATTGACTTTTACAAATAAACACTACATCTGTATCTGTTCTCTCTTGGTGTCATCACAATGTGTGTCCATGGTAGTGAAAATTCATGGACTGTATGAAGTCTGTTCCCTCCTGATACAGCGTGCCTGTGCTCTCCAAATCTCACGGCAAATGGTAATCACCAGTGTTGGAGGTGGGGCCTGGGAGGAGGTGATTGGATCATGGGGGCAAATTCCTCATGGCTTGTTGCTGCCCTCATGATAGTGAGTTCTTGGATGATCCGGTTGTTTAAAAGTCTGGGACCTCCCCCTTCTCTCCTTCCTGTTCCTGCTTTCACCACGTGACATTCCTACTACTCCTTTGCCTTCCACCATGGTTGTAAGCTTCCTAAGGCCTCTTCAGAAACAGATGTGGTGCTATGCTTCCTGTATACACAGCAGAACTTGTGAGCCAATTAAACGCCCTTTCCTGTAAATTACTCAGTCTCAATTATTTCTTTATAGCAAAAACGGCCTAACACACCTCCCAAGCTAATAAATTCTAACATGTTGTGTGTCAATTGCAGTCTCAAATTCAAGAGTTTGCTGCTGTTGGCAGTGGTTAGTTGCAAATATTTATTGGAAGTTTGAAGTGTACTAACTGAAAAACCCTACAAGGTAGGTAGTATTAGACTTACTTCCTTGCTTGAAACAATGAAGGCACAGGATGTCAAGTGGCTTGCTCAACCACACACAGCTAAAGAGGCAGAGCTGGGATACTCAATTTGGCAGTCTGTGAATGGAATCTGCATTCTTATTCACTAGAGGAGACAGGTTCTCTGGGATGTTTTTCTAAAATGCTATCTCACTTGAATTGCAAGCCTGTACTCCACTAGATTGCAGAAACTTAATCTCAGTCAAAAGCTGTGGTGTCTGGTGTGACCCATGTTTCCTAGAGTCCTATCTTAGTTAGTTGGGAATGTAAACAGTGCTTTGGGATCTGGATGAGGAATCGGGCGCACAGCCGTCAAACCACGGAAGTTGTCACCATGTTGCTCCTAAGGTTGCACTCCCGCCTGACTTCCCCCAGGATCTTTTGGGTGCTTGAGAAACACTAGTCAACTACAAGGGCTCTTCTTTGGGAGACTCTGCAAGATCATCTGCTCCTAACTACACCTGTGCATAGATCTATTCAAGTTTAGTCTAGCTCTGCATCCTTGGCTCTCTGTTGGACAAGGGCCAAAAGGAACAGGATTTGCAGAACCATAGTTTACCATGCTCACTTGACTTGATGGAAGAGGCTGGATGGGATCAAGGTGGCACTCACGTAGCAGCCAGGATCATACCCCTCCATGTTTTTATTGCTGCTGCCTACACCCCTGCCAATACAGATGTGCTGAGGGAGGGCCTGTCCTTTTTTGGACTCTCATTTATGCACCTATAACAAACAGAGCTGCACCAATAGACCCCTCCCCAAGATTTTATGTGAGACAAATACAGGCCTCTGAGTGGTTCAAAGATGTTTTTGCTGCAACATTTGTCAGTTTGGATTTTAGCCTGAAGTTAGTTTGTACTCTGGAGATAGTTGAACCTGAAAGATGTGGGAAGGCAGTGGTTTGCTTGAAGAGACAGGAAAATGAAGAAAGAATGAGCAAAAAAGAGGGAGCAGAGGTTAGGTGTGACAGCTCATGCCTGTAATTCCAGCACTTTGGGAGGCCAAAGAAGGACTATCTCTTGAGCCTAGGAGTTTGAAACCAGCCTGGACAACACAGCAAGACCCCATCTCTAACCAAAAAAAAAAAATTACAATATTAGCCAGGCATGGTTACACTCTTCTGTAGTCCTAGCTACTTGGGAGACTGAGGCCAGAAAATCCTTTGAGCCCAAGAGTTTGAGGTTACAGTGAGCTAGGGTAGTGCCACTGCACTCTAGCCTGGGTGACAGAGCAAGCCCTGTATCTAAATTGAAAATAAAAAAGAAAGGGGGCAGGAAATAATTTTAAAATGTGAGAGAACCAGTTAACAGCTTTTCAGGGATGTGGCTGTCTCACTAGCACCAATGAGATTAATATCATCACCATCACCTTCATCACTACCACTTTGCATGCATCATCTCTAATCATATGCCTAGAGGTCAAAAACTGGTGGCCAGAGGTTGGAGTAAGCATCCCAGGGCAGGCAGTGACTACCTCATGGTAGTTCCCCCCAACTTCACGTCCCTCATGTAGGTACCAGCCAGGCCCCATTGGCACTGAAATGTACAAACCCAGATAAGCTGGGTGGGCCTAGGTAGAAATTTCACTTGTTGTCCACAGTATATTTATCATATGCATGGAGTTTTGATGCATCTCTGCCCAAGAATAGAATCCAAACAAGAGTCTTAAAAATTCACCGAAGTGAATAAAATCCAGGACCTTAGGGCTGGTCACCCTGAGTTTCAGCATTATGTCTTCTTCTACCACCTGTTTCTTCTGTTGAGTCTTGTAAGTGAGTCAGGACCAGTGGTTGCTCCATCCTCTCCACGCCTCTTGCCACCTCTACATCCTTACTCCTCCTCAACAGCAAAAACAAAACAATCACAGAGCTCCCCAGCTGGTTTTATGCCTTACATTTTATCCTAAAGTTTTGTAAAGTAAAAATAAAACAAAACAAAAAAAAGAGCCTGATAATTTCTAAATGAGGTAATTCATTTAGGCACTGACAGCCATTCATGCATCACTATGAATTCATTTACCAAATTAATCAATCAATTTAGTCCAATAATCAGATTAAGCAGGCAGCAGACCCGTTCTCTCTGGTTTGATTTATTAGATGACTAGAAAGATCAGACGATTAGATCAGATTAATCAAATGCTTTTTCTAAGCATTCACAAAACAGAAAAGGTCTTCCCAGGGCGCCATGAGCTAAACCAAGTGCAGTGGGGGACCAGGCTGTGGAGAGAAGCTGCTTGGGGTTCTAGGCTCCCACACTGCTCTGGTTTTAGAAGTTCTGTAATTGCAGAGGCACAGCTGAGCAACCAGGTTCCTGGACATCTGTGTTAGTTTCCTGTGGCTTCTGTAACAAACTACCACAACCTTAGTGGTTTAAAACAACACAAATCTATTACCTCACCATTCTGGAAATGGGTTTTACGTGCTTAAATCAAGGTGTGGGCAGATCTGCATTCCTTCTAGAGATTCCAGGAGAAAACCCATTCCTTTCCTTTCCCAACTTCCAGAGGCCACCTGCATTCTTCAGCTCACACTCTGATCTTTGCTCCGTCATCAATCATGTCTCTTGCTCCTCACCTCCTGCTCCCTCCTTCACTTATAGGGATGCTTGGGTTCACATTGGGTCGATCCAGATAATTCAGAATCATCTCCCATCTCAAGAGCCTTAGCTTAATTCCCCCTGCAAAGTTCCTGTTGCCATGTAAAGTAACATATTCACAGGTTCCAGATCAGGATGTAGACATCTTTCAAGGACCATTATTCCACTTATTGCAACAATCTCAGGCCATCACCAGGTTTTCAGAAGGCAAGATGGCATGCCTGGTCCCTTCAAGACACCCCTGTGCTTGGAGGCACTGAGAGACCTCACGGGATAAACCACACACCCCTGGTTCTGCCACAACTCTTAAAATTAAAGTAGTCCATCTGCACTAAAGCCTGGCTTCCAGAAAACTCCTGCTATCATGGAAATATATAACCTGGGTGGATAAATAGCATGCTTCCAACAATGCTTATGGCCTATCATTAGGGAATGATAGGTGGGTTTATCACATTTCCTGTGATAAAGAGGTGCCATAATTAATTACCTGTTGGGAAGGGACCAGGTGATGATGCTTAGTACTTGGGACTCCAGGCCCAGTTCCAGACTCCAGAAAAGATGAAAAGCATTGAGTTTACAATGATTACTTCTTCCATGTTAGCTGGAGACAGAGTCCAATAACAAACTCAGCTATATTGAAGAGAGAGAGAGAGAGAGAGAGAGAGAGAGAGTGTGTGTGTGTGTGTGTGTGTGTGTAAAATCTTGTGTTTTTCTTATGATTTACCTCTACCAACAACCGTGCACTTCAAAGATCTGAGGCTTGGAACTGGGGATAAAGTCTGTAAGGGTAAAAATAAAAATTGTTTGATATGTGCTACATCCTGAGTGAGTGGGAAATAATGTGGTGTTAAAAGCTGACTGGGTCTTCAAGGAAGTTGTATTAGTGCATTTGCCGGGGTCATAACAAAGTACTAGAGACTGAGTGGCATAAAACAACAGAAATTAATTTTCTCACAATCCTGGACAGTAGAAGTCTAAGATCAAGGTGTGGGCAGGGTACCTTCCTTCTGAGGTCTCTCGAGGGGGCTTGTGGATAGCCATTTTCTCCCTTTGTCATCACACGGGCTTCCTTCTGAGTGTGTCTGTATCCTAACCTCTTACTATAAAGACACCAGTCATATGGGATCAGGGCCCACCCTAGTGGTCTCCTTTTACCTTGATTACCTCTTTGAATAACTTATCCAAATACAGTCACATTCTGAGGGACTGGGTTTAGGACTTCAACGTATGAATTTTGGAGGGCACAATTCAATTGGTAACAGAAATGTAGGACTGAGCAAAGCAAAAAGGTAGAGGCAGCAGAGCAGAGGTAGAGGAGAGTGGAATGAACAAATATATGGAAGGGAAGACTTGAGAGGGGCTGGAACTTGGGCAAAGAGAGTTGTGGGCTTTTTTTGTTTTTTGAGACGGAGTCTCACTCTGTCACCAGGCTGGAGTGCAGTGGCGCAGTCTCAGCTCACTGCAGCCTCTGCCTCCTGGGTTCGAGTGATTCTCCTGCCTCAGTCCCAAGAGTAGCTGGGACTACAGGCACACACCACCATGCCCAGCTAATTTTTGTAGTTTTAGTAGAGACGGGGTTTCACCATACTGGCCAGGATGGTCTTGATATCTTGACCTCGTGATCCACCCACCTCAGCCTCCCAAAGTTCTGGGATTACAGGCATGAGTCACTGTGCCTGACTCAAAGAGAATTTAATCTACTCTTAGATAAGGGAAAAAGACCAAACACAGAGAGATGGATGACAGTAAAGAGGCTCTGAGCTGCCTCTAGGTGAGTCACTGATAAAAGCTTGGTTTCAGGGTTTCTGGGTCTTCTTTCATCTATACATTGCTTGTCGTAGCACTCATGGTACAATCACTGTATTAGTCTGTTCTCACACTGCTAATAAAGACATACCCAAGACTGGGTAACATATCAATGAAAGAAGTTTAATTGATGCACAGTTCCACATGGCTGGGGAGGCCTCACCAACATGGCGGAAGAGCAAGGGATGTCATACACGGCAGCAGAAAAGAGAGAGCCTGTGCAGGGCAACTCCACTTTACAAAATCATCAGATCTCCTGAGACTTATTCACTATCACAAGAACAGCATGGGAAAAACCTGCCCCCATGAGTCAGTTACCTCCCACCTGGTCTCTCTCATAACACATGGGGATTACTACAATTCAAGGTGAGATTTGGGTGGGCATGCAGAGCCAAACCATATCACTCACATTTCAATCGTACTCAGACTATGTCTGTTTCCCTCTGCGACTAAAAACTCTAACTTTTGGTTATGAGGCAAACAGTCAAGATGAAGGAGATATGCAGTTTCCCCATTTTACTTCTAGAGGACAGAAAACTCTGACAAAGATGAGCATTGTCCTAAAACCTCTCCACCTTAATTTCCTCATCTATAAAAAGAGTGGATATCCTGGATGATTCTAAAATTATATTAATTAGTAGAGTTGGAAACTCAAATCTACTTACGACTCTAGAGAAAATTACGTAATGTATGCTTCCCAGGGAAATATTAAATTAAAATCATGGCTACTTAATGACTAAATACCAAATGAGGATGTCTATCAATTAAAAGAAAGGTAACTAGCAACATAATTGATATACTGTTTATGTTTTATTATGAACATTAACCAGCTCCTTAAGTCAATTTCTACCTGCATTACTTTGCTAGGGCTGCCATAACAAAGCACTGCAAACAGTATGCTAAATGGCAGAAATGCACTCTCATAGTCCTGGAAATCAAGGCATTGGCAGGGTTGGTTCCTTCTGAAGATGTTAGGAAAGAATCTGTCTTAGACCTCTCTCCTAGCTTCTGGTAGTTCCCTGGCTTGCGGCTGAATAACATGTCTTCCCATGGCATTCTCCCTGGGTGCATGTCTGTGTCCAAATTCCCCTTTTCATAAGAACACCAGTCATATTGGATTAAGAGCCCATCCTACTCCAATATGACCTTACCTTAACTAATTACACCTGCAATGACCCTAGTTCCAAATAAGGTCATCATTTGAGGTACTGGAAGTTAGGACTTCAACATAGGAATTTACCTGGGGACACATATCAACCCATAACACTGCTTGTCAGTGAATTAAAAAAAAAGAAGAAGAACATTTAACTCTCTCACTGTATCAGTTTGTTCTCACATTGCTATAAAGAAGTATCTGAAACTGAGTGATTTATAAAGAAAAGAGGTTTCATTGGCTCCAAGTTCCACAGGCTGTACAGGAAGCATGGTGCTGGCATCTGCTCAGCTTCTGAGGGGGCCTCCGGAAACTACGATCATGGCAGAAGGTGAAAAGGAAGCAGGTACATCTTACATGGCAGGAGCAGGGGCGAGAGAGAGAGAGAGAGAGAAAGAGAGAGAGAGAGTGGTTGCTGCAGACATTTAAACAACAAGATATGGTGAGAACTCACCATCATGAGAATAGCACCAAGGGAATGGTACTAAAGCATTCATGAGAAATTCACCTTCATGAATCAATCACCTCCTACCAGGCCCCACCTCCAACACTGGGGATTACAATTCGACATGAGATTTGGTGGGACACAGAGCCAAACCATATCACTCATCCTGTCCATTTTAAAAGAGAGACTCAGTCAACATGGACCTACACAGTAGCCTCCTCTCCTGTCCACAGTTTCGCTGTTCATGGTTTCTGTTACCCACAGTCAACTGCAGTACCAAAATGGGTAAATACAGTACAATAAGATATTATAAGATATTATGTTATAATGGTAAATACATTACAATAAGATATTATGTTCATATACGTGTTATTACAGTACATTGTTATAATCATTCTATTTCATTAGATATGGTTGTTAATTTCTTATTGTGCCTAATTCATAAATTAAACTTTATCTTAAGTATGCATGCATAAGAGAAAAGCATACAGTAGTATATATAGTATACTATAGTTGTATATATGGGGTTCAGTACTATTCGTAGTTTCAGGGATCCACTAGTGTGCTTGGAACATATCCCCCCAGATAAGGGGGGATAATTATATGTTCTGTAATGATACTCTTAGTAATTAAATCAAAAGCAATTTTTTAAAAAGAAAACTTTCTAAGTCAACAACAACAACAAAAAACTCTTTTTCTCCTGTATGCCCTCTCCTGTATATCTTTATAAAACGTTTGCCTCTAGAACCTTTGTGTCCTTCTAGCCTATCTGTTTTTGCCCTGCCAACTCAAATATGCATGATGTTTAGAGGTTATTTCCAGAATGTTTTCCACTTAAGGGATCCTTGAAGCAGGAAGTTAGACTGTCTGTGATGATTTGAGTGTCTGTGATGTACCTGCCGGGAAAAGAACCAGTCCTTGCTGGCAGCTCAGAGTAACCCCAGTTCAGATGTGTTTGGCAAATGTGATGGAAGTCTCCATAATGCAGTCTAGACTCACTCAGTAGTCTCCAGAGTTCATGTTTATAACAAAACAAATACAATATTTATATTCCTCTTTTATCTTGCAGTAAACTTTGAATGGAAATACTTTTCTTTCACCCTTCTTCACTTTTAATTAGCTTTTACAGACAGTTATAATGCTGTAAACACCATGTGACAGCAATAGCATTTTCTGCTCACTTAAGAATTCAGGGCTGGGCATGGTGGCTCATGCCTATAATCCCGGACTTTGGGAGGCAGAAGTGGGTGGATCACCTGTGGTTAGGAATTCGAGACCAGCCTGGACAACATGGTGAAACCCCATCTGTACTAAAAATACAAATGGCCGAGCATGGTGGTCTGTGCCTGTAATCCCAGTTACTAGGGAGGCTGAGGCAGGAGAGTCTCTTGAACCCGGGAGGTGAAGGTTGCAGTGAGCCAAGATCGCACCATTGCACTCCAGTTGGGGCTACAAAAGCAAGATTCTGTCTCAAAAAGAAAAACAAAAACAAAAAAACAACAAGAAAGAATTCAAGGTGTCCTCAAAGAATCCTCACAATTTAGGAAAACCACAGTTTAATATGGACATTTAAAGGGTAAATGAACATTTGGTATGTGGGACTATTACTTGAACTCTGATTTGAAGATGTCTACTACTCTGAACGTTCAATGACTGATTTCTTATGGGCATACAATCAATTGAAATATGAAAAGCCTGTCTAGATAGAAAAAGTATCTTTTAAAGCTGTGGGGACATCTTGTGGCCAATTTTAGTAAATTTTTTTTTATTATTTTATTTATTTGAGATGGCATCTCACTCTGTCACTCAGGCTGGAGTGCAGTGGCACCATCTCGGCTCACTATAACCTCCATCTCCGGGTTCAAGTGATTCTCCTGCCTCAGCCTCCAGAGTAGCCAGGATTACATGTACACACCGCCATGCCTGGCTAATTTTTGTATTTTTAACAGAGGTTTCACCATGTTAGCCAGGTTGGTCTTGAACTCCTGACCTCAAATGATCCACCCGCCTCGGCCTCCCAAAGTGCTGGGACTACAGACGTAAGCCACCACGCCCAGTCAAGATTTTTTTAAATGAGACAACAGTTGATCCTTCTCCATGTGGGTGCATCCTGCATTCGTGGATTCAACCAACCAAGGGTCAAAAATGTTTGGAAAAAGTTGTCTGTACTGTTTATATGTAGACTTCTTTTTCTTGTCATTATTCCCTAAACATTATAGTATAATCATTATTTACATAGCATTTACACTGTGTTAGGTATTATAAGTAATCTAGAGATGATTTAAAGGATATGGGAGGATACGCGTAGGTTATGTGCAAACACTATAACATTTTTCCTTTTGTCTACACACCCGCAAATAAACACATAAAAAGACATTATTTATAATGGTGTAGAATTTGCATTTAAGGGACTTGAGCATCTGTGGATTTGGGTATTCGTGGGAGGTCCCAGAAGCAATCTCCCACAGACGTTAAAGAACGACTGTATTTTGACTGAACAAATATAGGGAATGCTTACAGTAGGTTAGTAATTGTGTTATATGCAAGGAGAATAAAGATAAAACACAAGCTGTTTTTTGAGGAAGCTATCAGAATAGAAAGAGACTGAGTTATTTAATACCACCAGACCTCATTTTATTTACTTATACAGAAGAAATCCAGGTATCTTGTTAAAAAGAAAAAAAGTTAAAAGTCATGCACATCTGTAGTTTTCACCTGTTTTCCATACAGCCTGCGTTCCTTAGTACTTGTCCCTGTTTTACTTTAGAGACCAAACAGCACATACTCTGTCCAGGTGTTGAGGTGGGATCTTGGCTCACAGCAACCCTCACCTCCCGGTTCAAGTGATTCCCCTGCCTCAGCCTCCCACGTAGCTGGGATTACAGGCATGTGCCATCACACCTGGCCAAGTTTTGAATTTTAATAGAGACAGAGTTTCACCATATTGGCCAGGCTGGTCTCAAACTCCTGACCTCAGGTGATACTCCTGCCTTGGCCTCCCAAAGTGCTGGGATTACAGGTGTGAGCCACCACTCCTGGCTTAGTCCATGTATTCTGTGATGAGCATGAGGTCTGAACTAGGTCAAGGTACTTCACTTCCAGGATTGAACTTTAAAAAATAATCTATACGGAAAGAGACAATATAATCGGCTGGTTGTTTCTGAACCTGGAGCTGCTGGTAACCAGCTGTCGTAAAGTGACGACAATAACGCCTAAGAATGAGGATGCCCAGAGGAAGGCAAAGCCAGACCATTAAGAGCATTTGGAAGTCTCACCACAGGATCTGAGCACCTGGACCCAGCCATACCACCATGGAATGGTCAGTAAGAAGGGTTAATCCTGAAACAAAACTGGCTGAATTAATACAAAAAAAAAAAAATGAGCCAAACAAACAAAACAGAGAGCAAGAATGAAAAACAACCAAGTAATGAAAAACTATGAACAACTTTCAGATAGATAGATAAATATACACACACATATAAATACACAGATACAAATACATTAACATGTACACAAATATATAATTATATTTAAATATAGTTATAGGCTGGGTGCAGCAGCTCACATCTATAATCCCAGCACTTTGGGAGGCTGAGGCAGGTGGATCACCTAAAGTTACTAGTTTGGGACCATCCTGGCCAACATGGTGAAACTCTGTCTTTACTAAAAATACAAAAATTAGCTGGGTGTGGTGGCACATGCCTGTAATCCCAGCTACTCAGGAGGCTGAGGCAGGAGAATCGCTTGAACCTAGGAGGTGGAGGTTGCAGTGAGCCAAGATCGTGCCATTACACTCCAGCCTGGGTGACAGAGCAAGACTCTGTCTCAAAAAATAATAAAACAAATAAATGTTTTTTTAAATATTTTTAAAATATTAAAATTAAAAATATTAAATAAAAAATATTGAAAAATATTTTAAAAGTACATAGATATCAGGAATCAAAATATTCATTCTGAGAGGAAAAATACTCAAATTCATGAATATCTGGCATCCTAATACCATAGATGGGAGATGAGTAAATGGCAGTATTTGTTTATTTCTCTTTCTGTCTACACACCCACAAATAAACACATAAAAAGACGTTCAAAATTATTGTTGATTAGGGAAATGATAATGTAGCCACAGTGAGATGCCTACTACTATTCTATGATAGCCTATCACAACAGTTAAGATTAAAGAGGCTTACCGTGTCAACGGCTGGTGAGGACTGGAGCAATTCAAACCCTAATATCTGGTTGATTGAAGTATAAGGTGGTGCTACCACTTTAAAGGACTGACAGTTTCTTGTGATGTTAAAGATTCTCCCATCATAGGACCAGCCATTCCACTCCCAAAGTAAATAAAAACATATGTCCATCCAAATACTTACATGTAAATGTTCATAGCAGATTTTTTCATCATAGCCCCTGAATTAGTCTGCTCTGTTATAAAGAAATACTGGAGGCTGGGTACCTTATAATGATAAGAGCTTTAATTGCCTCATGGTTCTGCAGGCTGTACAGGAAACAGTGCTTTTGGGGAGGACTCAGAAAGCTTAGAGTCATGGCAAAGGGGGAGCAGACATTTTCAAATAAATGAAAGTTGAAAGAATATAAGGGTAGTAGAATAGTACTGTAAGAAATGCTAAAATAAGTTATTCAGGGAAATCTGCATCTATTAAAAAATATGAAGAGTATTATGAATGGCAAATATGTGATGAATATATATGACTCTTTTCCTTCTCTTAACTTATTTAAAAGACAGCTAACTATGCAAAGTAAACATAACAATATTACATTCCAAGTTTTACAGAATACATAAAAATAAAATATATGGCAACAGTAGCACAAAGTACAGGAGGTGGCAAATGAAATTACAGTGCTGTAAGGTTATTCACATTTTATGTGATGTCATATAACTTTATAGATAGACTGAGGTAAGTTAATAATCTATATGTTAATACCTAAAACAACCACTTAAAAATAATAAAAAGAAATAGCTAAAAATTCAATAAAATAAATTAAATGGAATAAGGTACTAGTTTGCTCGGACTGTTATAATGAAGTACCACAAACTGGTTGGCTTAAACAACAGATTTTTGTTTGTTTGCAGTTTTAGAGTCCAGAGTCTAAAATCAAGGTGTCAGATGAGCCCATCTCTCCTTTAAAGGCAGCAGGGAAGGGTCTGTTCCAGCACTCTCTCTTAGTTTCTGGTAGTTCTTTGGCTTGTGGCAACATAACTCCAGTCTTCACTTGGTGCCCTTCCTGTGGGCATGTGTATCTTTTCCTATGGCATTCTTTTTATAAGAATGTCAGTTTATACTGAATTAGGGGCTCACTGTACTCAATATGACCTGATCTTAATTACATCAATAAGAACCCTATTTCCAAATAAATTTATCTTCTGAGGTACCAGAGAATTAGATACCAACATATATGGGTGGAGGGCACAATTTAACCCATAACTAATGCTAAAACACATTTGATTAATCCAAAAGAAGTCACTAAAAGAGGGACACAGAAGTAAAAACAAAAACAAACAAAAAAAACAAATAGCAAATTTGTAGTCATATATATTCATTACAATAATTACAACAAATGTAAGTAAACTAAATATTCCAATTAAAAGTTAAGGATCATTAGACTAAAAAAAAAATAAGACTCCATTATATGTTGTTTACAGAGATATATTTTAAATATAAAAACATAGATGTGTTGAATATAAACATTAAGCCTAAGAAACTGGTGTGTCTATATTAACATCAGATAGAATAGACTTCAAGACAAGTAGTATATTGAAAAGTAAAGGAAGTAGTTCATGTTGATATGCAGGTTAATTCACCCAGAAGACATTACAGTCTTAAATGAAAATGTGCTTAGTAGAGCATTAAAAGCCATGAAGCAAAAACTGACAGAATTTTAAAAAATAGACAAACCCATAAACATAGTTGAATATTTGCCACTAATATCTCGGTAACTGATAAAACAAATGGACAATGATCAGTAAGGATAAAAAATATACATTTGTAATGGCATTATCAGACGTTGATCAAATTGCATTTATAAACCATTATGTCTAAAAAGTTGTTATGACTGAATGTGTAGTGTACTCTTGCAAATTCATGTCGAGGACCTAACTCCCAATGAGATGGTGTATGGAGATGGGCCTTTGGAAGTAACCAGGGTTAGAGGAGGTTTTAAGTGCAGATTCATGATCTGATGGGATTAATGCCCTTTAAGAAGAGACATAGAGAGCTTGTTCACTTTCTCTCTCCACATACATATACCAAGGAAAGACCATGTGAGCACACAGCAATGAAAGCCATCTGCAAGCCAGGAAGAAGGCCCTTACCAAAATCCAACCATCGTGGTACCCTGATCTTGGACTTCCAGCCTCCAAAAGTGTGAGAAAATAAATTTATTTAAGCCACCTGGTCTAAGATATTTTTATGGTAGCCTGAACTAATGCACAAGTACAGAATACACATACTTTTCCTTGTACATGGAACCACTATTGATCATATCAGACTTTAAAAGTCTCAATAAATTTTAGAAGATTAGAGTTTTACAGACTATATTTTCCAATAATGGCCTTAAATAAGAAACCAAAAAGAAAAGAACATCTAGAAAATGCCCACATTTCATTTTTTAAAAAGCTAATTGGTGTTAATAAAAGTACAGGTGAAATTAGAAAATATTTTGAACTGAATGAGAATAGAACAGAGCAAAATCTGTGGGGCACATTGTTTAGAAGGAAGTTTTCACTTTAAATATTTAGAAAAGAAAAAATTTACATTAGTTATATTTCTTCTTAGGACGCTGAAAAAATCAAATTGAACCAAACTAAGTAGTAGAAAGAAAATAAGATAAAACCAGAAAGCAATGAAATAGGAAACAAGAAAAAATAATAAAGCCAAAAATGATTCCTTTGAAAAGAGTCATTCAATTAATAAACCCCTAAGAAAACCAATCACACATATATAAAATATCTACAATTAGGGATGAAAGAGGAAATATAATTGCATATCCTCCAAACATTAAAAGGATAATAAAAAATATGGACGATTATATGCCAGTAAATTTGTCAATTTTAATTAAATGACAAATTTCAAAATTGACCCAGGAAGTAATATTAAATCAGAATACCCTGTATCTACTAAAGAAATTCAATTTACAATAACTAACATTTCCGTAATGAATACAGTCCTAAACGATTTCAGATGGTGAATTCTATCAACATTTAAATGAGAAAAGACATCAGTCTAACCAAAATCCTCACAAAATAGAAAAGGGAACACTTTCCAACTTATTTTATGAGGTCAGCATCACTCTGATACCAAAATCTGACAAGCCAGATAAGAAAATTTCAGAAAATGTTTCTCATAAACATAGATGCAAAAATTCTTAACAACATTAGAAAATCAAATCCAGCAGCATATAAAAATAATATTATATTATGACCAAGGAGAGTTTATCCACAGAATGCAGAACTGATTTAACAATAGAAAACCACTCAGATAATTCACTACATTGACAGATGAGGGAGGAAAAACAACATGACTATCTTAATATAAGAACAAAAACACCTGACTAAATTAAAGTCATTTATCACAAAAACTCATAGCAAACTAAGAACAGAAGTAAACTCCCTCAACCTCATAGTGGTCACTATAAAAACCACTGCTGTTAACATACATGATAAAATATTGAACTCTTAACTCCTTAATTTGGAGAAAATATCATGAATATCTGGTCTCACCACTTCAATTCAACATTATACAAATGGTTAGAGCTACTAAAATCAGGCAAATGTAATCAAATAAACAATTTCAAAAGAGACAGAAAGAAGGAAGAAAGGGAGGGAGAAAGGAAGTTAGCCTGGAAAGAAAGAAGTAGAACCATGTTTGTTTGCAGATGATGTGATATTTATGTAGAGAATCCTGAGGAATCTACAAATAACCTACCAGAATTAAGTGAATTTAGAAAGACTACAAAGTACATAGTCAAAATACAACAATCAGTTGTTTTCCTATATGCTAGCATCAGACAACTCAAAAATAAAATCTAAAATTATGCTGTTTACCACAGAGAGAAGTATATCAAATACTTAGGAAAAAATGTTTAAAGTCTTGAAAGAATTTATACTCAAAATTACAAATATTCCCCGGAGAAATCAAAGAAAACATCAATAAATGGAGAGCTATGTGCATGAATTAGAAAAGTAAATATTTCTAAAATGTGAAATTTTTCCCTAATTGATCTATGCTTCAGTGGAGTATCACATGTTCCCGGAAGACTTTTTCTTACAGAGAAACTAACAAGCTGTTTCTAAAATCTATATAGTGATGCAAAAAACCTAGAATCATTAAAGCAACCTTTAAAAATAAGAACAAATTGAAAAGACTCAGTACCAAATTTCAAGTCTTAAAGCCAAAGTAATCAAGATGAGGTGGTATTTTCATAGAAAAAGAGACAGATCAGTGAATCAGAGTCCATAAATAGACCCACACATATGCATCCTGTTAGTTTTTGATGAATAAATGCACTGACTACTCTTGATTTGATGATATGTATGTAAATACAAATAACAGATTCATATTTTTCTGACATATTAAAGTACCTGACAACATTCTTCAGGCAAAGGAAGCTTCTGGTCTGGTTGAGAGGTATAGCATAAGAAAATGGAAAAGCAGAAATTATATTACATTATAGTACATCTTAGAAGCAACACTATTATAGCCAAAGTGTACAAAAACTTATTTTAAATATAACTCAGGAAGAAGGCAAGAATAGCTGAGATTCTTGTAATGCATCCCACAGTCTAGCTCCATAAGGATGATGTCATGATGTTTGGTTATTCATTCATTTTCAAGAGTGAGGTCCTTAAGCTTATTTGAGAAAGAGAGAAAAGGGAATGGGGAATGGGGATAAAAGGAAACAAAGGAGCAAGAGCTTTATGTGAGCGTGATCATGCAGGAGCTCAGGAAATGATACTCCAGAATCAAGGCCTCAGAAGCAAAAGTTTCTCTCTGACCTTCTGCTGCCTCCTGACTCTGACATCTCATTCTCCCTGAGGCTAGTAATAGAAACTAGACTACTTCTGGCCAGGTTTGGTGGTGGCTCACGGCGAAACCACCTCTCTACTAAGAACATAAAAATTAGCCCAGCATGGTGACACACGCCTGTAATCCTAGCTACTCAGGAGGCTGAGACAGGAGAATCAGTTGAACCCGGGAGGTGGAGGTTGCAGTGAGCCGAGATTGCACCACTGCACTCCAGCCTGAGTAACAGAACAATACTTCATCTAAGAAAGAAAGAAAGAGAGAAAGAGTTAAAGCGAGAAAGAGAGAGAGAGAAAGAGAGAGAGAGAGAAAGAAAGAGGAGAAAGAGAAAGAAAGAAAGAGAGAGAGAAAGAGAGAGAAAGAAAGAGAAAGAGAGAAAGAAAGAGAGAGAGAGAGAGAAAGAGAGAAAGGAAGGGAGGGAGGGAGGGAGGGAAGAAAAGGAAGAAAGAAAACTAGACTATCTCTTCCAGGGTGAGTCAGAGAAACCAGAACTTCTTTTCCCTAAAACCAACAATAAAACCTAAAATTATTACTCTGCCTCCCCCCACATCTTTCTTTCCTTTAAAAAAAAATTTTTTTTTTCTCTCTTTGTCTATGTTGTCCAAGGCTGGCCTTGAATTCCTGAGCTTAAGGGATTCTCCTGCCTCAGCTTCCCAAAGTGGTAGGATTACAGGCGTGAGCCACCACTTTCCTGGCTCAATGTCTTCCTGTGTAAAAACTGGCCATAAAGACATTGTCTGACCTACCTTGTTTGATTGCAGGTCATAATGGCCCCATTCCAGAGAGGGCCCTGCCCCACACCCAGAAGGAAGGAACATGGCACAGAGAGGCCAAGAAGAATCTAGGCAGACACACCTTGCTGGGTTTCCCACTCAGTCTGTCAGCATTAGACCAGACCCTATGGTCCAATCCTATTTCTACAGGGCTGGCCATATTTTGTTGGGCCTAAGCATAAAAACGAACAATTTCCACTTTATCTTTGGATCTTCATTCTGAAGACTCCCGTGTCACATAAAACTATCATCCAATAAATTTGTCTGCTTTTTCTCCTGCTAATCTGCCTTTTGTCAGCTTTCAGTGAACTATCAGAGAATGAAGGGGAAGTGTCCCGTGACCCTGCAATAATAATATGCCATAGAATGAGGAGCATGATGGAATCAATGCTTCATATCTGAATGACCATTTGTCCATTTGTGCTCCACTTTGCAGAAATTTGTTGGAATTTGTTCCACTGATGGCCCTTTCTCTAATTTCATTGATGATACTCTCTGTATATATTTTAATTTACTTACTTATTTATTTTTTAATTTTTATTATACTTTAATTTCTGGGGTACATGTGTAGATCTTGCAGGATTGTTACATAGATATACACTTGCCATGGTGGTTTGCTGCCTCCATCACCCTCGTCCCCTACATATTTCTCCCAATGTTATCCCTCCCCAATCTCCCCACCCCCCACTATCCCTCCCCTAGCTTCCCACTCCTCAACAGACCCCATTGTGTGATGTTCCCCTCCCTGTGTCCATATGTTCTCATTGTTCAACACCTGCCTATGAGTAAGAACATGCAGTATTTAGTTTTATGTTCTTGTGTCAGTTTGCTGAGAATAATGGTTTCTGGATTCATCCACGTTCCTGCAAAAAACATGAACTCATCCTTTTTTATGGCTGCATAGTATTCCATGGTGTATATGTGCCACATTTTCTTTATCCAGTCTATCATTAATGGGCATTTGGGTTGGTTCCAAGTCTTTGCTATTGTAAACAGTGCCGAAATGAACATACGTGTGCATGTGTCTTTATAACTATTTATAATCCTTTGGGTATATACCCAGTAATGGGATGGCTGGGTCAAATGGTATTTCTAGATCCTTGAGGAATCGCCACACTGCCTTCCACAATGGTTGAACTAATTTACACTCCCACCAACAGCGTAAAAGTGTTCCTATTTCTGTACATCCTCTCCAGCATCTGTTGTCTCCAGATTTTTTAATGATCACTATTCTAACTGGCACGAGATGGTATCTCAGTGTGGTTTTGATTTGCATTTTTCTAATGACCAGTGATGATGAGCATTTTTTCATGTTTGTTGGCTGCATAAATATCTTCTCTTGAAAAGTGTCTGTTCATATCCTTCTCCCACTTTTTGATAGGGTTTTTTTTTCTTGTAAATTTGTCTAAGTTCTTTGTAGCCCTTTGTCAGATGGGTAACTTGCAAAAATTTTTTCCCATTCTGTTGGTTGCCGGTTCACTCTATGATTGTTTCTTTTGCTGTGCAGAAGCTCTTAAGTTTAATTAGATTCCATTTGTCTATTTTGGCTTTTGTTGTCATTGCTTTTGGTGTTTTAGTCATGAAGTCCTATTTATTTATTTTGAGTCGGAGTCTCGCTCTGTCACCCAGGCTGGAGGGCAGTGGTATGATCTCGGCTCACTACAACCTGCCTCTTGGGTTCAAGCAATTCTCATGCCTCAGCCTCCAGAGTAGCTGAGATTAAAGGTGCACACCACCACGCCTGGTTAATTTTTGTATTTTTAGTAGAGACGGGGGATTCATCATGTTGGCCAGGATGGTCTCAAACTCCTCACCTCAAGTGATCCACCTGCCTTGGCCTCCCAAAGTGCTGGGATTACAAGCATGAGCCACTGTGCCCGGCCTCTCTATATATATTTAAATTGTTACTTTCCTTCTGACATATATGTGATGCGTGATAGAAAATAATGTGTCATTAAATTAATCATAATTTCTAAACTTTGCATTTAAAAAGAAACATTTTGCATTTCGCATGGTAAATTTCCAACTACAGTTACAAAAATATGTCCAAGAAACTGGACCAAGACAGACTGAGATGGAAATTGCCAAGGCGCCTCTGTTGGATACTTCTTGTCCCTTTGGTTTTTCCTACATGATTGCTTTTGACATGTAAGTGTATCCATTTGTGGCCACGAGATGGCAGTCTGCTCAAAAACACAGCTTGGCTCCTTTTTCTTCCCACACGACTAAGGAATTATGTTAGCATTTGACCTGTTCTCTCCCTGAGTTGTATTTTTCATGGGTTTGCTAAGAACAAAAGTAGTTATCCTGAGTACCTAATTCCTGAACAAAAAGTATTCGCTATTTTCAACAAAGGGAACAACTGTCACTACAGGAATTCACTGGGGTCAGAGAAAGGGTTCCAGCCATGAGTTCAGTAAAAGGTATAACAGCCCTCCCTCTCTCTCTCCCTGTAACTCTCCTTCTTTCTTTCTTCCCCTCTTCCTTCTGCCCTCTTTCTTTTTACTTTCTTCCCTCTTCCCTTTGTTTCCCCCCTCTCTCCTCACCTACCTACCTACCTACCTTCCTTCTCCTACTTCTTTCTTTCTTTCTTTTTCTTCCTTCCTTTCTTCTTTCCTTCCTCTCTCCCTCCTTCCTTGATACGGTTTGGCTGTGTCCCCACCCAAATCTTATCTTGAATTGTAGCTCCCATAATTCTCACATGTTGTGGGAGGGATCCAGTAGGAGATAACTGAATGATGGGGGCGGGTTTTTCCCATGCTGTTCCTGTGATAGTGAATAAGTCTCACAAAAGCCGATGGTTTTATAAAGGGCAGTTTCCCTGCACATGCCCTCTTGCCTGCTGCCAAACAAGATGTGCCTTTGCTCCTTCTTCAACTTCTGCCATGAATTTCTTCCGTGATTGTGAGGCCTTCCCAGTCATGTGGATCTGTGAGTCCATTAAACCTCTTTCTGTTATAAATTACCCAGTTTCAGGCATGTCTTTATTAGCAGCATGAAAATGGACTAATACACACCTCCTCCCACTCTCTTTCTTTTCTCCCTCCATCCTTTCTCTCTCCCTCCTTCACCTTCTTTCGCTTTCTTCCCTCTCACCCCTCCCTTTCTTCCTTCACTATGTTTATTTTTTGTTTTCTCACTTCTCTGGCATCTTCAGTGCTGGTTTCAGCCTCCAGGGTGTTGTAGAGGTGAAGAGAGAAAGCTTCTCCCTTCTCCCTCTGAAGGTTTACTAAAAATGAACTGACAAGATGCCAATTAATAGGAGAAAACAGCATACAAATTTATTTTAACATGCATAGCACTGGGGAATCCTTGAAGAATGAATTCCCAGTAACCCATTGAGGTCCAGATTCTTATACACTCTTCTTCATTGGGGAAGGGGAGGTGAGACTCTGTAGGAGAAAATGATTTTCAAGGGGGCCTGAAGGGACCCAGGAGGTAGATATTTATCTTGTAAATGATGCTCTTTGGAATTGAGAGGTACCAAGAACAAATAGTAGTTTGGGACAAAGTTCATTTGGGCTCCAGCTGTGATGTTTAACTTTCAGTCTCTTCCTCTGTGATGAGTTTTAATCTTCTCTGGTTAATGAAATTCCAGAGAGGGATCCAAGGGATCCAATGCGTTTCCCCTTTGGAGCCTGGTTTCTTGGTTAACAAGGGAACTTGGGAGAACAGCCTCATCTTGTGTTTGGGAGAGACAGAAGATTGAACAGATTGGAGGGGATGCTAGAGAGACCTTACCACTGCTTCTTTGGTTCCATGTGTGGCATATTGTTTTCTGGGCCCCAACAGTAAACACAAATAAATGAAACCAGAGGCTGGCACTCTGGGAGAAATGACACTGCCACGCAGTTCCTGGCCTGGCACCTTTAGCAATCTTCCTCACCTGGCTTAGTTTTGCATAGTCTACACATCGGAGCTGCTCCTTCCTCAGTCCCTGACTTCTTGCTCCTTGATGTTGTCCAGGGATGAAAGGATGATTCCCTCAGTCACTTGCACACAAGGAAGAGAGCAAAATCAGGGGCCAGCTGCAGTTGAGGCAAAGGGAATCTGGGACTGAGCGCTCCTTCACGTCTTTATTGGTGTCACCCAACAAGTACGTCACCTAACAAACTCTATGTCTCAGTTTTTATCCATAAAAGAGGATGATAATTTTACCTACCTCATTTTTTTTCTTAATATTAAATGGGTAAAACACTTAAAACAACACCTGAGACATGGTATGTGGTCTATGAATGTTGGTGCTGAAAACACTGATGATTATTACTATTATAAACACAGCAAGCACCAAGTTAAAATAGAGTTAAGATTAGCGGCAGAGTGCGGTGGCTCACACCTGTAATCCCAGCACTCTGGGAAGCCAAGGTGGTGGGTCACAAGGTCAGGAGTTTGGGACCATGCTGACCAATATGGTGAAACCTCATCTCTACTAAAAATACAAAAATTACCTGGGCGTGGTGGTGCACGCCTATAATCTCAGCTACTCAGGAGGCTGAGGCAGGAGAATCGCTGGAACCCAAGAGGCCGAGGTTCCAGTGAGCCAAGATGGCACCACTGCACTCCAGCCTGGGTGACAGAGACTCCATCTGAAGAAAAAAACTAAAAAAAAAAGAGAGAGAGAGTTAAGATTAGCAAGGAACAGAAGAAATGACTGATAGTTGCTTGTTGTTGTGGTGGTTGTTTTGTGTTGTATTATTTTCAAACAAGATTTTGTTCTGTTGCCCAGGCTGGAGTGCAGTGGTCCAATCATAGCTCACTGCAGCCTCAACCTCCTGAGCTAAAGTGACCCTCCCACCTCAACTTCCTGAGTAGCTGGGACTATAGGCACATGCCACTATGCCTGCTAATTTTTGTATTTTTTGTAGAGATGGGGTTTCACTCTGTTTCCCAGGCTGGTCTCTTAACTCCTGAGCTCAAGGAATCTGCTCATCTTGGCCCCCTGAAGTGCTGGAATCACAGGCATGACCCACTGCACCTGGCTAGTTGTTTTTTATTTTGAAGATTTACCTAAAAAATATCTTTGGACTGAGAAGTAGGGCTTTTCCATGGTTGAAAGTTTGAATGTTTGCTAGCAGAATAAGATGGCTATAGTTAGCAACAGTGTATTGTATATTTCAAAGTAGCTAGAAGAGAGAACTTTATGTTCCCCATCCATATGAATGATAAATATTCAAGGTGATGTGTATCCCAAATACCCTGACCTGATCATTACACATTCTATGCATGAAACAAATATCACAAGTACCCCATACATATATAAAACATTATGTAACAATTGTTGCCCTGCCTTTACCGGGTCAAAATGCAGAATGAAAGCAAGGTTCTCAATGACTCATAGCAATCTTCCTTGGGCTGTGAATGAGGAAAGGGGACCCAGAAAGACACATACAATAAATATTTGCAGGATTCTTGGGAACTAGTAATTATATTCAGGATTGTTAACTAGAGAGAGATGCATTTAGAGTTTCAGGCTTTAATCTCATAACAATAACAGACTGAGGATTCCAGATATTAAACCCCTGCTGTGGAGGAAGAGGGCTGTGTCATAGTGTGTTCAAAGACCAGCAGAGTAGTCTACCCTTTGTTTTATTTCAGAATGCCACGATCTAAAACAGTAAGGATCCTGCTGTCTTGCTCTCAGATGGTATGTAATTATTTGAAAATAAGAATAATTTTTCATCCTGGAATGATGTCCTAACTCAGGTGAGAAGAAATGGCTCTTCTTTCTGGAAGAAGAAGTTACAGCAAATAAAGCAATCATGTGGTACATGTACACCATGGAATGCTATGCAGCCATAAAAAGGAATGAGATCATGTCCTTTGCAGGGACATGGATGAAACTGGAAGCCATTATCCTCAGCAAACTAACACAGGAACAGAAAACCAACATCACATGTTCTCACTCATAAGTGGGAGCTGAACAATGAGAACACACGGACACAGGGAGAGGAAACACACACCAGGGCCTGGTGCTGAGGTAGAGGGAGGGAGAACATCAGGAAAAATAGCTAATGCACGCTGAGCTTAATACCTAGGTGATAAGTTGACAGGTGCAGCAAACCACCACGGCACGCATTTACATTGAAACAAACCTGCACATCCTGCACATGTGTCCCAGAACTCAAAATGTTTTTAAAAGGAAATCATGGCCTTGTTACATTCCAGACTAAGAAGAAACGTACACTTAAAATATTTTAACCATATAACTCCTTTCTTTGTCATCAACTGTGGTTATACATAGGGCTTCTTAAGTAGCAATCCCGATTATGATGAGAGATTTCCCGTAAGATGTAGAAGTATGGGAACAGAAAGGGGGACAGCTTAGGTGGTTTTCATCACCTAAAAAACCCTGTTCAGAAATCAGAACTAATATTCCAGGCTGCCACACTATATTATTTCTGAAAATTGCTTTCCTTGCTTAAGGCTTTCTTGTCAGACTTTCAGAAATCACAGACTTAAGTTTCTCTGAGATGTCGGGCTGTGCTCCTAAACCCTGAGGACTTCATTAACGGCTCTCCCAGGTCAGCAACAACTAACTTCCTTCTTGTTAAATCTCCTGGAGACTGCTTGCTCTTGAACGTACACAACGTGTCTGAAGATTTTGACACTATAAGTCACCTCTTTAAAAAAAAAAAAAAAGCAAATAAGCAACAAAAAAGAAAGTTTGTTTTGACTTTTTTGAGACCACATTCTTTCAGTTTTCTTACAACTTCTCTTAAGGTACTGCTGAAGTAGCTTCCTTGTCTGGGGTGATACCCAAGATTCATTGTCTCAAGGCCATGGAAAATTAGCACAGGAACACACAAAAACTGAGTTTCAGAGCGGAAATTTAATAGACCAAAAAAAGAGAAGAGCTCTCTGCTGCAGAGAGGGGTCCCGAGAAAATGGGTTGCCAGTTCCAAGGTGAAATGCAAGGGGTTTCATAGATGAGCTTGTGGAGACGGTCTCTGATTTACATAGGGCACAAAAGATTGGTTGGACCAGGTATGCCATTTGCATAGGGTGAGAAAAACTGGTTAGGGCTAGGTGTTCCATTGGCACAGGGCATGAAAAGCTGGCTGTATCCACCCTAATCTTTTACTATGCAGGTGGGTTCTCTGTCTGCCCAGAGCCATGTTGCCATGTTGCCTGTTTCTTTATTGCCCATGTGGTGACAAAAAAGGGAAAATGGAACCTCCATGTTGGAAATGCCTAGCCTCCAAGGAGCCCTTTTCTATTGACAGCTGCCGGCATTCCCCCGTGCAAGCTTCCAGCTTGCTTATCTATGTTTGCAGCTTAATTTTTGAGGCTGCTCTGTGTTAGAAAAAAATAATTCCTTGGGCTGCTTTTTGTTAGTAGGGAAGACTTCCCGAGGACTCTTTTACCCTATCTGCCTAAATAATTTTTTTTTCTATCTCCTGCATCAATGTTTCTCAGATTCTTATATGAACATTATTTCCAGTCAGGTTGTAGAATTTGGGGTAAGGAAGATTCTGTCATCAGCTCCATATTTACACCATGCAATCACCAGTCCAGCCCTGCCCCTACTCTCGGGGTAATCACTGTTCTGATACTTCCCTACCATAGATTGGTTTGGGCTATTGTAGAATGTCATGGAAATAAGAAACATGTGGTATGTACTTTTTCATTAATAACCTGCAGGTAACAAATGCTCTATTTCTATCATTTCATCCAAGCAAAATGACATGAATGAGTAAAAAAGCATATGGAGCAAAAGTCTGAAGAAGAACTAAGTGAAAGGACTCACACTTCCTGAAGAATAGACACATCAATGAATGAAACAGAATAAATCTTCCAGAAATAGATGAACACAAATATAGTCAAACAGGTTTTTTATGTGATAAAGTGTATATACATTTACCATTTTAACCATTTTTAAGTGCACAGTTCAGAAGCATTAAGAATCAATAATGTTTTATAACCATCACCACTATCTAGTTCCAGAATTTGTCATTATCCCAAACAAAAACTCTGTACCTATTATCAACAATAAATTTCCATTACATCCTCCCAGAGTCTTTGGTAACCACTATTGAACTTTCTGTTTGTATGAATTTTCCCCTTCTCAGTGCCTGATATGAGTGGAATAATACAGTATGGTTCTTTTGTGTCTAGTTTATTTCACTTAGTATAATGTTTTCAAGGTTCATCCATGTTATATAACATGTATCAGAATTTCATTTTCAAGGCTGAATAATTGTCCATGATATGTCTATACCACATTGTTTATCCATTCATCAGTTGATGGATATTTGGGGTTGTTTCTACATTTTTGCTATTGTAAATGATGGTGTTATGAACATTGGTATATAATGTCTATTTGAGTACTGCTTTGAATTGTCTGGGGAACACTTAGGAGTGGAATTACTGGATCATATGTCAATTCTATGCTTAACTTTTTGAGGAACTGTCAAGCTGTCTTTCATAACAGTTGCATCATTTTACATTCCCAGCACAATGCATAAGAGCTCCATTTCTCAAAATCTTTACCAATACTTATTTTTCTTTTTTAAAAAATATATAATAGCCATACTAATGATATAAAGTTATATTTCATTGGGGATTTCATTTGCATTTCCCTAATGATAACTGATGTTGAGCATGTTTTCACATGCTTATTGGCCATTTGTATATCTTCTTTTGAGATATGTCTAATCAAGTCCTTTGTCCATTTTTTAATTGAGCTGGGCATATTTTTCTGTTATTGTTGAGTTGTAAGAGTTCTTTACATATTCTGCATAAAAGTCCCTTATCAGATATTGATTTTCAAAATCTCTCCCCTATTCTATGGGTTGTCTTTTCACTCTCTTAATAGTGTACTTTACTGTATAAAATCTTTTAATTTTGATGAAGTCCAGTGTATTTCTTTTTTCTTTTGTTGCCTGTGATGTTCTTGTCATTTTCAAGAAATCATTGCCAAATCTAATGTTGTGAAGTTTTTGCTCTGTGTTTTCCTCTAGGAGTTTTATAATTTCAACTTTCCCATTTATGTTTCTGATCCATTTTGAGTTAATTCTTACATGCAATATAAGATAAAGATCTAAGTTCATTGTTTTGCATGTGGATATGTACTTTTTCCCAGCACCAATTATGAAGATACTCAAACTGATTTTTAACAAAGATACTGAAGAAATTCAATGCAAAAATTAACACAGAATACATTAATTGCATAAATATAAGAGCTAAAATAATTCAAGATAAAGTACTGAAACAGTTGGATATCCATATGCAATTCTGTGGGAAAAATGTTAGTATTACCCCCATGTTGCTGTTCTCATGATAGTGAGTAAGTTCTCACGAGATCTGATGGTTTTGTAAGGGGCTTTTCCCTCTTCTTCTTGGCACTTTCCTTCATGTTATCATGTGAAGAATGATGTGTTTCCTTTTCATTTTGCCATGATTGTAAGTTTCCTGAGGCCTCCCCAGTTCTGAGGAACTGTGAGTCAAGTTCCTAGCTGGACATGGTGGCTCATGCTTATAATCCCAGCACTTTGGGAGGCCGAGGCAGCGGATCACTTGAGGTCAGGAGTTTGAGACCAGCCTGGCCAACATGGTGAAACCCCATTTCTCAAAAAATAAAAATAAAAAAACAACCTCTTTCCTTTATAAATTACCCAGTCTTGGGTATAACTTTATTAGCAACATGAGAATGGACTAATACAGAGGTTTAATAGATACTATCAAAAGGAAAATCCCTGAAAGAAAAATTGGTAATTAAACTTTTAAAAATTAAGAACATAATTCTATTTACAGTAGCATCCAAAGAATAAAATACCTAGGAGTAAATGTAACAAAGGAGGTAAAATACTCATAAACTTACAACTATAAAACACTTAAAAAAAAGATCTAAATAAAAAGAAAGACGTCATTCATTCATAGATTAAAAGACTTAAGATAGCAATTTTAGCAACATTAGTGATCTACAGATCAAATGTAATTCCTATACAAATTCCAACAACCTTTTATTTAGAAATGGGATAGACAGTCCTCAAATTTCTATGGAATTGAAGAGGATCTCAAATAGCTACAACAATATTGAAACAAGATACAGTCCTGGAACAGTTGGACATCTGTTCAGTTGAAGGACTAAAACTTGTCAATTTTAACACTTATTTCAACTCTATGGTAATATATAAATTCTACACACACAACAATGGAATAGAATTGAGCGTCTAGAAATAAACCCAAATATCTATGGACAGCTGACTTTCAACAAGAGTGCCAAGATCACTTAATGGGGAAAGAAAAGTATTTTCAACAAATAATGTTGGGACAACTGGACGTCCACATGCTAAAGAATGAAGGTGGACTTCCATGTTACTCCATATACAAAACTTAACACAGAATATATTAATTACATGAATATAAGAGCTAAAACAATAAAACTCTTAGAAGAAAACAATAATTTCTATATTTAACACTAAAACACTGTAATAAAAGAAAAAATTGATAAATTATACTTTATGAAAATTAAAAACTATTGTGCATCAAATGACACTATCAAAAGAGTAAAAATACAGTCTACTGAATGAGAGAGCATATCTGCAAATATTATATCTGATAACAGTCTCATATGTGCACTGTATAAAGAACTCTCACAACTTAGCAACAGAAAGACAATCCAATTTAAAATTGGGTAAAGGATTTGAATAAAGATTTCTCAAAAGAAGATACGAAAATAATCAACAAGCACATAAAAATATGTTCAACATCATTGGTCATTAAGGTAAGGTAAATCAAAATCACAAGATCCCACTTTATATGCATGAGGATGACTATGTTTTCTTTAAAAACAAACAAACAAACAAAAAAAAAAACAAAACCTGAAAATAACAAGTGTTGGTAAAGATATGGAGAAATAGAAGCCCTCATACATTGGGAATATAAAATGGTACAGCTACTTTGGAAAACATTTTGATAGTTCCTCAAAAAGTGAAACACAAAATTACCATGTGACCCCACAATTTTACTCAGATTTTTACCGAAGCTAAATGAAAATATAAATCCTCACAGAAACTTGATCATGAATGTTTATAGCAGAATTAAGCATAGTAACCACAAGGTAGAGACAACCCAAATATCCATCAATAAATGAAGGGATAAATGAATTGTGGTATACACACGCAATGGAATATTACTCAGAGATGAAAAGGAATTAAATATCAATATATGCTACAACTAGGATAAATCTCAAAAAGAGTATGCTGAGTAAGAAGCTGTACATAAAGGGTCACTAACTGTATAATTTTTTATTTGAAATATCCACTATAGGTAAATACATAGAGACAGAAAAGTAGATTAGTGGTTGCTAGGTGATAGTGAAGAAACAAGTAATTACTTAAGAATTTTGGGGTTTCTTCTTACGTGAGGAGAAAGTTTCAAAACTAGACAGAGATGGTGGCTGCACATTGTGAAAGCACTAAATAGCAATGAATTGTACACTTTAAAATGGTTAATTGCATGTTATGTAAATTTCACCTCAACAAAATAAAGACTCTCGCTTTGTGAAAGAAATGGTTAGGAGAATGAAAATACAAGACACAGGTGCAGATGAGAAACTGCAAAACAGATCTATGATAAATGACTTGTTTTTAAAATATACAAAGAATGCTTAAAACACAATAAAAGAAAACAAGTGACCCAATTAAAAATGGGACTACATCCAGAATGGCTGAGAACATCCAGAAACCTGTTCTTCACAAAAATAATCAGTACACTGACCTCAAAAGTTGTCCAAGTCAACATTTTCAGAACTCTAGAAATTGAATAAGACTTGCAGAAATGCTAGAAGCTTTTATTCCAGAAAACCAACTAAACCTTTGAAAGAAGAGTGAACTCTGGGGCATTTTTATTTGTCCTAATCCCATCCTCCTCTATCGAGCTTCACAGTAACCATGGAAAACAATAGCCTCACAACTATAGTAGCTGTGAAAAACGAGAGCCTAGCAGCCGCTGGAAGGGACAGAAGAGATCTGGAGCTCCCCCAAATCCCTTCTCCAGGGATTATCATTACAGGTACACCACATTTTATTGCACTTAACTCTATTGCACTTTCTAGATACTGCATTTTTTACAAATTTAAGATTTGTGGTAACCCTGCAATGAAAAAGTGTATGGACATTGTTTTCCAACAGTATGTGTTCAATTCATGTCTTTATGTAACATTTTGGTAGTTATCATGATATTGCAAACTTTTTCATTATTATATCTGTTATGGTGATCTGTGATTGGTGATCTTTCATGTTACTATTAAAATTGTTTTGGGGCACGATGAACTGCACCCATATTAGACGACAAACTTAATCAATAAATGTTGTGTGTGTTCTGACTGCTGCACCAATAAGCCATTACTCCATCTCTCTCCCTCTCCGTGGGACTCCCTATTCCCCAGTATACCTTAATATTGTAATTAGGCCAATTAATAATCCTACAGTGGCCTCCAGATGTTCAAATGAAAGGAAGAGTCACATGTCTTTCACTTATAATCAAAAGCTATTGTAATTAACCACAGCGAGGAAGACATATCAAAAGTTGAGACAGGCCAAAAGCTAGGCCTCTGTGCTAAACAGTCAAGTTGTGAATGCAAAGGAAAATTTACTGATGGGAAATAAAAGTGCTACTCCAGAGAACATACAAATGATAAGAAAGCAAAACAGCCTTATTACTGATAGGGAGAAAGTCTGAGTGGTCTGGATAGAAGATCAACCGGCCACAACATTCACTTAAGCCAAAGCCTAATCCAGAGAAAGACCCTAACTCTCTTCAATTCTATAAAGTCTGAGAGAGGTGAGGAAGCTGCAAAAGAAGAGTTGGAAGCTAGCAGAAGTTTGTTAATGAAGTTTAAAAAAAGAACCATCTCCATAACCTAAAAGTGCAAGGTGAAGCCGCAAGTGCTGATGTAGAAGCTACAGCAAATTATCCAGACACACTTAATAAAAGATTTTCAGCATTGATGAAACAGTCTTCCATTGGAAGAAGATGCCATCCAAGACATTCATGGCTAGAGAAGAAAAGCCAATGCCCGACTTCAAAGGACAGGCTGACTCTCTTGTCAGGGGCTAATGCATCTGGTAACTTTAAGTTGAAGCCAATGCTCATTTACCATTGTGAAAATCCCAGGGCCCTTAAGAATTACACTAAATCAGCTGCCTGTGCTTTATAAGTGAAAGAACAAAGCCTGGATGACAGCACATCTCTTTAAGGCACGGTTTACTGAATACATTAAGCCTACTATTGACTCCTACTTCTCAGATAGAAAGATTTCCTCCAAAACAGTACTGCTCACGGACAGTGTACCTGTCATCCAACAGCTCTGAAGGAGATGTACAAGGAGATTAATGTTGTTTTCATGCCTGCTAACACAGCATCCATTCTGCAGCCCATGGACCAAGGTAATTTCAACTTTCAGTCTTACTTAATAAATACATTTCCTAAAGCTATAGCTGCCATAGAAAATGATTCCTCTGATGGATTCGGGCAAAATATATTGAAAACCCTCTGAAAAGGATTCACCATTCTAGATGCCATGAAGAACATTCATGATTCATTGTGGAAGGTCAAAATATCAACATTCCCAGGAGTTTGGAAGAAACTGGTTCCAACTTTCATAGATGACTTCAAATGGCTCAGGACTTCAGTGTAGAAACTGTAGATGTGGTAGAAATAGGAAGAGAACTAGAATTAGAAGTGGAGCCTGAAGATGTGACTGAATTGCTGCAATCTCAGGGTAAAACTTGAACAAGTAAGGAGTTGCTTCTTTTCAATGAGCAAAGACTATGGTTTGTTGATATGGAAACTGCTTCTGGTAAAGATGCTGTGAACATTGTTAAAATGACAACAAAAGACTTAGAATATTACATAAACTAGTTGGCAAAGCAGCAGGAGGGTTTGAGAAGATTGACTCCAATTTGGAAAGATGTTCCACTATGGGTAAAGTGCCAGCAAACAGCATCATATACTACAGAGAAATTTTTACTGACAGGAAAAGTCAATTGATGAAACTTCACTGGATTTTAAGAAAGTGCCACAGCCACCCCAAGCTTCAGCTTCAAAGGTAGTGGCAACCATTACTATAATGATACTGCACATTTAATAGACTACAATGTATTGGATAGATAACTTTATTTGTTTTTTTGAGACACCATCTCACTCTGTTACCCAGGCTGGAGTGAAGTGGCATGATTACAGCTCACTGCAGCCTCCCATTCCTGGGCTGAAATGATATTTCCACCTCACCCTCCTGATTAGGTGGGACCAGAGGCGTGTGCCACCATACCTGGCTAACTTTTTTATTTTTTGTAGAGATGAGGTCTTACTATATTGTTCAGGCTGGTCTTGAACTCCTGGGCTCAAATCATACTTCTGCCTCAGCCTCCCAAAGTGCTAGAATTACAGGAGGGGGATCTGTGGCCTCCCAAATGCTGCAATTATAGGCATGAATGTTACATTACACTCAGCCTATAAACATAACTTTTATATGCCCTGGGAAACAAAAATATTCATGCAACTCACTTTACTGCAATATTTACTTCATTACAATAATCTGAAACCAAACCTACAATATCTCTGAGGCATGCTTATAATTAGACTGTCTGGAAGCTCAACGACAAAGCCAATTCTCAGAGTTTTTTCTATTTGATGTGACTAAGAGCTTGCTCTGCCTGAGCAGCCATAACTCCAGGACATTCATCAAAAACAACCTGTGGTAACTGTTTAATGTTGCAGCTCCATTAGTTGGATTCAGTGTTGAATCCAACTGATTCAACCTGAGACTAACAAAAAGCTGACAAAAAAAATTAAAAGGAATTGAGATGTTCTTAGGGAACTTCAAAAAGCTCTATCGTATTCCTGAGAATCTAGAAGATGACCAGCATTTGCAGGGCTGTATAGATGCCCAAGAAAGACTTGAGAAAGTACAACGTTGACCTCTGATTGACTTTGAGGCCCTGAGCAAATAGAAGTGACGTTTTCTGCTTGCAGAAAGTAAAAGCATAACAGGAAATTGAAGATATGCCCCAGCCCACATACAGAGTACCCTGGCAAAAGCTGGGGGACATATTGATTCAAGGCATTTTAAGAAATTTCTATCTGATTATTAGCTGACCCTTAATCTAACCTAGCAGTTAGTTCAGTGGCCACACATGACAAAAAAAATACAACCTTTCCAGACTTGTTCCAGGAAACAGCAGCAACAACTACTACAACAAAAGCAATAAGCCTTGAGTTAGGGGAGGGGTATCTAATTTCTAGATTTGCCACATTATATTATTTTAAATACCCATTTTTTAATAAGAGATTAACACACATTTAAAAAGACATGAAAAAAATTGTTCATGCACAAGAAAATATACAATGAAAAAGACAAAAAAGGAAAAAAAATGAAGAAATGATAGTGGAAAACATCCTAAATTTGTTTTAAAAAATTAATCTGCACGTGCAAGCAGCATAAACTCAAAGAGATCCACACCCAGGCACAGTGTCGTCAAAATGGCAAAAGCCGAAAAAGAGAGAGAGGGAGTATCTTGAAAGTTGCAAGAGAAAAGCAGTTTATTACATACAAGAAATCCTAAATAATATAAATAGCTTACTTGTCATCAGAAACCGTGGAGGCGAGAAGACTGTGGGACAACATATTCAATTTGCCGAACAACAACATCAACAACAAAAACTGTTAGCCAGAACTTCATATCCAACAATGCCATCCTTCAAAAACAAGGGGAAAAATAAAAAAATTCTCAGATAATCAAAAGCTGAGAGAATTTCTTATTACGAGACCTACAAGAAATACTAAAAGGCATACTTAGGGTTGAAATGAAAGGACATGACACAGTAACTTGAATCCACAAAACTAAATGAAACGCACAGGTAAAAGTAACTACATAGGTTAATATAAAAGACAATATAAATATATTTTTGTTTGTAACTCTTTCGTTCTTCTATCTCATATAAAAGACAACTGCATACAGTAATAATTATAAAATGATGTTGATCGGCTAATAAAGTACAAAGATACAATTTGTACAGCAATAGCACAAAGGAGAGTAGAAGAAGCTTGGCTGTATTGAAACAAAGTTTTTATTACTGAAATTAAGTTGGTATTAATCTGAATTAGGTTATTGTATTATAAATTGAGGTGTAAATTGTCATCACCAAAGAAATCATTAAGGAAAACTCAAAAATTAGCAAAAGGAAGTAAAAAGTAATTAAAATGGTACACTATAAAATACGTATATAATACAGAAAAGGCAACTCTGCCAGAGTAGAGAAAAAAAGTGTGTGAGTGTATTAGTCAGGGTTCTTAGAGGAACGGAACTAATTTTATATATATATTTTATATATATATTATATATATATTAAATATATTTTA
>CAUYLG010026922.1:0-34756 GCA_963573385.1 Cacajao melanocephalus
TATGTTATATATATATAACATATATATATATTATATATATATAACATATATATATATTATATATATATAACATATATATATTATATATATATATATAATTAACTCTCACAGTCAGTTAAAAAAGAGTTCTTGCACAAATAAGTATCTGCAGAAACTGGCCAACCATCAGCCAATATCACAAGAGGACCCAATAGAACAACTCTATTCTCTGAAAACAGAAATTCCTCTGCAGCACATTTTCCTCCAGCCACTTTCAGCTGTTTCCCTAATGGTGCATCCCACATTCTTTGCCCTTCAAATCTTCTTTCCCAGTGATGAGCAATATGTCTTATTGTTTAACCTAGGAAAGTTTTGCTCCTGGCTAGGTCATGTGATGGATGCACCTAAACTACCCTAATGACTCTCTGTTTACAATTACTCTCAACTTCTTTGCTCTGTTTACTCATCAGACTGAGGAACTAATGTCAGATTCTGTTAAGGAGTTAACAGAAATTCCAAAATTGTGTGATTGTTTTGAGGCATCCCCCACTCTCTTATCTGATTTGAAAAGAAAGCCAAGTAACTCCTCTGCTGACCTGTGAAGTATATTCTCTGATTACAGCATAATTAAATTAGAAATTAAAAAAAAAACTAGAAGATCCCTAAATGTTCTACATTAAACAACATATTTAAAAATAACCCATGTGTTGAAGAAATCACAAACAAAAATATTTCAAGATGAATAAAAATATAGCAAAATTTGTGGGATGTAGTTAATGCACTGCTTGGGGAAAATTTTTAGTTTTAACGGATTTTATTGTTTCATTGTCCTATATATGATCTATTTTGGAATATATTCTATGTGCGTATGAAAAGATGTCTGTTTTGCATTTGTTAGATATAGTGTTCAATAAATATCAATAAGAACAAGGTGATTGAGAGTGATATTCAGACCTTCTGTATTCTTACTAATTTCCTCTAACCTTTTTCAATTTCCAAGAGAGAGGTATTGTGTTTTTTAGATATGGTTGTGAATGTTTCTATTTCTGTCTTTATTATGTGAGTTTTTGCTTCGTACATTTAGAATCTCTTACTTGGTGCATACACATTTAGGGTTGTTACATCTTCCTGATGAATTATCCTTTTTATCATTATCAAAAATCTCTGTCTCTATAGTCTTCATCTTATATTTTACATTTTTCTGATAAAGCTGTAGTCTCACTAGCTTTCATATGCTTCCAGTTTGTATAATAGATTATTTTCCATCCTTTTATTTTCAATGTACCTCTTGTAAACGGATAAAATTAGGTGTTGCTTTTTTAACCATATGGTTTCACTGGTGACTTCTATCAAGTATTAGGGGAAGAAATAATAAAATAATACCAATATTAAGCAGACTTGTTCAAAAAATACTGGAAGAGCAAGCACTTCCCAACTAACCTTGATAGCAAAACCTGTTATAAGAAAAAGAACTAGAGACCAATATTTTGCTAAGGAATAGACACAAAAACCCTTAACAATATGTTAGCAAATCAATCTACCAATATATAACAAAAATAATGCATCATTAACATGTGAGATTTATCTGAGGATTAACACTGAAAAATCAGTTTTATTCACCATATTAACAGGATCAAGGAGAAAAATCATGTGACCATCACAATAAATGCAGAAAAAAGCATTTGACAAAATAAAATAACCTTTAGTCATAAAAACCCTTACTAAGCCTAGAATAGAAAAAAATTCCCTCCACTTAATAAGAACCTACCAAAATCTATAGCTAATGTTTCACTTAATAATTAATTGAGTGCATTCTTCAAGATAGGGAACAAAGCAAAAATATTCATTGTCATAACTTGTATTCAACATTGCATCAGAAGGTCCAGCCATGGAGGTACAATAAGGAAAGGCACAAAGTTTGGAAAAGAAGTAAAATCCTTTCTTTATTCACAGATGACATAACTGGTTTTATACTAAACCCAAAGGAATCTATAGAAGAACTACCTGAACTCATTAAGACTGATAGATTCAAAATATGCAAGTTCAATATAAAATGATCAATTGTATTTCTGAAATTTTTATAAACTACATTAACTACAGCATGAATGACTATAAAATACTTTCTCAGATGGTGGACCTTCACCTCATAGAGGCTCAGATCTTCAGTTCTGAAAAACTACCTTGTCTTTCTGCAACGTTTTCTCCATTTTGTGTGTTCTTTATGGAATTGAATTAGTTAAGATACTTGACCTAAATTAATAACACCAATTTTCTTTTCCCTTTTTGTTCAACTCAACATTTTCTTTATATTTTTCATCATTCTTCACTTTTAGAATGAGGCACAGAGATCCTGGGTAATTCTTGAAGATCACTCAGTTAACCTATGTTTGAACTGCTCTCTGGAAACAGCACATGACTTTAGCCACTACATAATACTGCTTCTTTTAGAAAATGCTTTTGTAATAAATAACCTGATATCTAACTAATTAGTGTATCCCATAGGGCAGAGAAGCCACAAAAAAGATATTACTATGCATTGATAATACTGTGAGAAAATATAAAGATGAGGTTTTATAAAAGTGACACCATAAATTTTTCTGTTTTAGTTTGGAACTATGATAAATCCTGGTACAGAATTGATTTTTCTAGTAAACATTTAAAATAAAATAGAACTGGAATTTTTTTTTGTTCCAGATTGCAAATTCTTCAAGGTCAAAGGCCATGTTATATTAAGTTTTATACCTCAGAGTGGACAGTTTATAATAGCTTGTTGTAGATGACTTATCACTGATATTCTGAGATTTTGGAAATCATGTTATTTATATGAACGATTAAAAAGATGTATATAATGGCTAATTGGACAGCATACTTATAATTAGGCTCATAGCTTACTCCTTTTTTTTGAAACCGAAAGTATGGATAATACATGCCATATGGTTTTAATCTCATTTTGTAACTATAACTTAAAATTGCTATTAAAGTGCTACAGCCTCATATATTTATTTTACTTTATTCTTTTTTTCCATCTGCTAAGGGGTATTTTAAAAAGATAGGAGAGTCTGGAATCTGATGAGTATTTTTGCATTGATTTCTACTTAAGTCATTGCTTTACTTTTCTTCATCTTTTTGGAATAAGGCAATAAAATAGTGTAAATAAGTAAATTCATATTTCTAACATTCATAGCAGATGGTACATATATAACATTTAGAATATCACTAATATAAAAAGATATTAGGGATTTACAAATATTTGACTTTGTAGTTTCATGCATAATCAAGGTTAAATGTTGAAAGTCAACATTTCCTAATCTAGCTGGTAGTCCTTGATGTAATCTCCTTTGCTGTTTGTGCTATGCTTTCACAAAGAGGGAAGCTGCAGCACTGTTTACAATAGCAAAGACTTGGAACCAACCTAAATGCCCATCGATGACAGACTGGACAGGGAAAATGTGACACATATACACCATGGAATACTATGCAGCCATAAAAAATGATGAGTTTGTGCCCTTTGTAGGGACATGGATGAACTTGGAAACCATCATTCTTAGCAAACTGACACAAGAAAATCAAACACCACATGTTCTCACTCATAGGCGGGTGTTGAACAATGAGAACACATGGACACAGGGAGGGGAGCATCACAAACTAGGGTCTTTTGGGGGGAACTAGGGGAGGAACAGCAGGAGGTGGGGAGTTGGCAAGGGATAACATGGGAAGAAAGGCAGCAAACCACATTGCCATATATGTACCTATGCAACAATCTTGCATGTTCTTCACATGTACCCCAAAACCTAAAATGCAATAAAATATATATTCAAAAAAAGAAAAAAGAGGAATGTTGGTCTTTAAGCATTCCTACGCAATCCTCCCGTGGTTTCAGTACACATTCCCTGTTCCCTACAATATCTAGTCCTTGGGTCTGAAAAATCGGTATCAATTTAAAACCAGTGCAGCTGAACCTCTATAGTAGTGTTTATCAATCCTGCCTTCACTAATACATCTGTTAAGTGCTTTGACACCAACACAATCTTTTTTAATAAGTCTGAAATGGGATTTAAAGATCTCTATTCTTAGGAGATTTCACTGGCCATTCAGATTGAGAACTCTGCATCAGAGGAGCTGCTTTAAGAGGCAGCCAGAAGTTGAGTCCAACAAGCACATATCAGATCTGGCCTACATCATTCTAAAGATTACAACATCTAGAGGAAAATCTTGGAAAGAAAAAAGAAGTGTCATAGTAGGAAACAGAATCCTAGAATATATCTCCCCACTAGAAATGTATTATAGGCATAAACGAAAAGATTCCTGCTATCAATGCCAAAAAAATACATAACACATTTTCAGGTTCTTTGGTCTTCAGTGAGAAATGAGTTTGTACTTACTGGCAGAAAATTAGCCAAGAGTCAACCACACACTTTGCTAGCCAGCACTAGATGTGTATAAGGCCCATGGGGTGGGCATGAAAGGTAACACTTTAGAAAATAAGAAAGAAACCATCATCTTGAATATCGAGTGGAGGATAAGAACTCTGAAAATGATTTGCTATGCAAACACTTTATTAAAAATAATTGGTTGGCAAGTATTGGATGAAGATTTATGGCCTATGAGAACAGAAACAGAAGCTACAATGTAGGATTAGGTTGAGATTTTTAAAAATAGAATAATTATCTAATTTTTGATATTGTTGTCTAGAATTTTAGTTCTGTTGTTGCCTTTAAAGCCTACCTTTTTAGTCTTTATTAAATTTAAAGTCAATAATTACCAATATATTTTACTGATTTCTTCATTGATCATTTGCTTTTTGCATTCTACTTTCCTACCAGATTTGACTTTCTTTTTATAGTGCATCCTTTAAAGAGTCTGTGAAACAAAAGAAGGTCTCATTTTTAAAATTAAAGTGCCTTTATTTTGCTTTCAATTTTGAGTTCTAGAACTCAGGTGGATGTAAAGTACAAATTTTTTGCTTACTTCCTTCAACACAGAAGATATTTTCAGTTCTGGCAACTATGTTTGTGAATAAGTCGACCATGATTCTGATTATGATGCTCTGTAGACTCTCTGGTAACTTTCAAGAATTTATCTTTGTATCTAATGTTTTTCATTCTTTCTACAATTTATTTAGTTTAGACTTATTTTTACTTATTTTTTTCTAAAACTTCTAGGCCCCTTCAATTTGAAGTTTATATTTTTACTTCTGGAAAAATCTGTCAGTTCTTCAAATACTACTTCTAATTCATTCTCTCCTTTTCAAAATTTCTTTATATGTATGTTAAGTATGCACAAGCAATCATACATGTTTCTTAATATTTCTCTCATATTTTCTATCTACTTTAGAATACATGATACATATGGGATGATTTTTTTAATTGACATGTTATTTCATTGAGTGTATACTTGCTATTTGGTTCTTTTCCATATTTACCTGAGACAGCTAGGTAGCTAGATACATTCCAGATAGACACACATAAAATTCAGAGATTCTTTGAATAGATTTCTCTAAATACGAATGAAAATTCCTTTAGTTAATACAAAATGTTTTCAAAAGTTTACCCTGTAATCCTTTTTTCAGATATTTCCAGGAATTTTAATTATTCAATTGAAAAGTATGGGCTTCCTGAATACTAGATTAATAATACATAACAAGGTAGAAATGGATCCTGTCTTCATGGAACTTAGCCTTTAAGAAAAAATATAGACTTGATTTTATGATTGTTGGGAAGTTTAAATGAGAATGTGTATAACATTTAGTGTCTGTCTCTTGGTGATTGTTCATAAATTAACTATTATTAATTCATAAGAAAATAATACTTGAGGTGTTATGAAAGTGAATTGTATGGTTCTGTGGGAGTCTGTAAGAGGAACAAGGAGATCTCCTGAGGAAGGCCTAAGAATAAGATATTCACTAGATGGGCAAGAATGGAGCCGATTTACCCGAAAAACCAATCCTTGCCCTTCTTCTGCCTTGCTCCATGACCAGGGAGAAGACATATTAGCTGGTTTCTGCCTGCAGCTAACCAGTAAGAGACACTGGTTGGAGGAGAAAGAGAAATGGGAAAAGCCACAATATTCCTCTCCCACACAAGGGCCTTTACTAGCCACAGCTACATATCCTCCATCATGGTTTTAGCTCCCGCCAGATAAGCCCACTATGGTTTCAACCTGTGCTACATAAATCAAGGCCCTGGGCTTCAGAAACATACCTCTTCCCTGTTTACCTACATAGCAGCTTCCAGCTCTTACTACTGTCTGCCCTCTCTTGGGCTTCTCAGCTCCTCCACCTCCTGTGTAACCAATTTCCTTGCACTCAGTTCTCTCTGTGATAAATATTTGAAGTGGTTTTTAATCTTTTAATAACACTATGAGACACTAGGTAGAAATACATGATGAGATGTGTTCTGGACAGTGCAAAGAGTATATTTAAAGGTCTATGAGAAAGGACAAATGGACCATTTGCCTTTTCTCATAGTTAAAAAAAAAGATTTTCTAGCCAAATCCAGGCATATAAGAAATAGCAGTAAGACTGCATCTAAAAAAAAATAAAAAAATTTAAAAAAAAGATTTTTTTTCTTTTGAGAAAGTAATCATGTACTGACACAGAATTAAAGATTTATTAAAGATTATGTTGCAGTTTTCCAAGATTTCCCATTCTCTAAAATGTTATTACTATTGGAATGGGGACATACAGATATTCTGAGATTCTGTGTCTCACTCACTATATACTTCAGTACTTGGCTTCATCACTTACTAGTTACATGACATACAAGTTTTACTTTTTGTTGCCTCAGTTTACTTATATATAAAGTGTAAATTACAATAGTTACTTATTTACTTCATAAGGTACCCAAAATGGTACCTAGTTACAGTGAGTATTCCCAAATTGTTCTTATTATTTTTTTTTATTATTTTCTCAACTTTGAAGAGAGAGAAAGCTATGGGAAGTGAGGATGATGTGTGTGCTTTGCCTAACCAAGATTTTAAGCAGGCCTACAGTACTATGGAAGAAAGGAAGTGAAATCTGGAAACATTACTAGGCTTCAGATTTTGGATATTTGTGTATGACATATAAAAGGTAATTAAATATCTAGAGCATTCAAAAAATATTCTGGACTGCTCTAGATAATGACATTGGAAGGAATAGAGATTAGAAGGAATTTGGAAAGTTCTGGTAACCCTCCAGGAAAGATGCCAACAAAGACACCACTAACCCATATGGCACCTTTGCTAATTGAAAAATGACTCCCCTTCCTCCCTACAGATGCAATTCCATGCAAAAGTATATGGTTTGGTAACCAAGCTCCTAAGCCTGGTTCTATTATGCAGTTCACAAACTGCCTCCAGCTTATTGTGCAAGCTGCTTTAGATATTACAAAGGGCTTAAGGGTGGTAAGGATGGCTTAAAGATTAAATTGATTAAAAAAAAACACACAGCACCCTCACAGGATAATTCTTGGCCTTCAGTGACAGTCACATGAGGATTAGGCTCGCTTCTCAAGTAGATTTAGCAGGTATGAATACTTTATGGATGCTGACAGGCAAGAATGTAATGAGATGGTAAGATGCAGTTAGAGAATCCATCAATATTTTCCAAAACAAATATTAATTTCAAGTCAGTGTGACTGTTTCTGCTAATGAAACTCAAGGACTTAGTACAACAGTAATAATATTTATTATTAATTTTGTGTCTTTTTCCTCAAGGAAAATTCTTACTTTGGCACATATTAATTTTTATTTCTTATAAAAGAAATTTGTTTGTTAATATTCTTTGGAATATCATTGAAAAACATTCTCAGAAAAAGCCAAGCAGCTTTGTCATTTGTTACACAAGAATACATTGCTTCATACATGTAGCAAATATTCATTAAACATGCACTGTAGGCTATCTTTGACGTCTTTGTGTTTGATACATGCGTATCTTTAAGCTTTGTATACAATTAGTGTTTTTAGCCATAGCTTCCTAAACAAAATATAATGTTGCGCAATTTCTTATCAGAAAATTTTAATGATTTCTTTTAAAATATACTCTGAGGGCTTCAAATTTTCAGATACTCTTTGGCAGAATTTGGGAGCATATTGCAAGCATCATTGGTTTGGCACTGTCGATAGCTTACCTAATTTACTGGGTATATTTTAGCACATTTTTCATTTGATTACGGCTGCCACTGATAGAAATGCTGTCGTCACATGAAAGTTACAGCAGTAGTGACAAGTATAGATGTCAATTTCAGCATTATGGACTGAGGCTTTGAGCTAAATTATTCCCTGAGACAGTTTGGCATGTCCAGATTCATGAAAATAAGTGACAAATGTCAACTCTTTCTAATTAGGTGACATGCTGGAGGTACCATATGAATACAGCTAAGTTTTGGCATGAACTTAGAGGCATAAATATGTTAGCTTTTTCATATTTTATTCATATACTGAATATATAATTTCAAATCTGCATATTTATTTAAAGGAATATATTTTTAAAAATATTGTTTTCTGAGGCAAGTTTAACCTGGTTTACAAATCATCCTATGGTACTTATTAGAAAAAAGTAGTACACTATATTTGAAACAAGAGCAACTATAACTTTCTCTATAGTTGAGAGCAAAATTATGCATCCTTTGGGACATAATGGAAGTTTGAAAATCCAATTATCTCTACCAAAGTTATTTTTAAAAGCACTGGCAGATAAAATTAACATAATTTATTTAAAAGTTAAAAGAAAAGCACTGTGGGAGTACTGACATCAGCAAAATGACATAAGAAGTAGTCCCAGCCTGTTCCTTCACAGAAATATTGATTAAGCAATCATACATGGAGCAAAACACCTTTATGAGAATTCCAGAATTCAATTAGGAAGTTACAGTATCCCAGGTGAGCACAAAGCTGAGAATACCTGCATTAAAACAGGTAAGAAGAGCAATTTTACTTTACCTGCGTCAGCCCATTCCCAACACTAGGAGGGAATGTCCTGGGATACTACTTCTCTGTGAATGGAAAAGAGAAGAGCGGGGCATACATGTGAAGTGCTAGCTCTTTGGAGGGCTGTCTGGGGAATTGGTTTCTGTCAGCGCCTCATTCAGAGCACTGACAGAACTGGCAGACATCCTGGAGGGCCGCTGAGAACGCAAAAGAGGAGAGCATGGCTTGGTCCGATCAGCATGACTTGGTGTGAGTAGAAAAGGTACGCAACTCGAAGCTTCTCCCTTAGGAGAAAAGGAGAGGATTGGAGAGCATATCCTGCATTTCAACTTCTGGGATGGCTACCCAGGCAACTGGTCATTGTCTTGCCTGACTTAGGTCACTGATTAGAAGCCAGCATGCTTTAGATTTGGAGTCCAACTCTCCTTACATTTCAAGGAACTGGCCAGAACAATTAGGCAAGAAAAAGAAAAGGCATACAAATAAAAAAGAAGTAAAATAGTCTCTGTTCACAGATGATATGATGTTATACATAGAAAACCCTGAAGATTCCACACATACAAGGAAAACTGTTAGAACTAATATATCAGTTCAGCAAAGTTGCAGGATGCAGAATCAACACAAAAATCAGTTACATTTCTATATATTAACAATGAATAATTCAAAAAGGAAATTAAGAAACCAATCTCACATACAATAACACCAACAAAAGTAAAGTACTTAATTAGGGAAGCAAAAGACCTGTAAACTGAAAATTATGAAATATTGATAACATGAATTAAAGAGGACCTAAATAAATGAAGAGACTCTTGCGTGGATGGATTGGATGACATAATATTGTTAAAATGCTCATGCTACCCAAAGCAATATATGAATTCAATGCAATCTCTATCAAAATCCCAATGGCATTTTCACAGAGAATTATAATTGTATCAATTCTGTAATTTGGAAAAATTCATCTACCTCCCATGGAACCTCAAAGGACTCTGAATAGCCGTAACAGTCTTAAAAAACACCAAACTAGAGGCTTCACATTTCTTGATTTCAAAACTACAGTATTAAAACATTCTATTTTTTAGAATTTTTTAATTCTGTTTTTAATTCTATAGGTCTATATGGCATAAAGACATATAGACCAATGAAACAGAAGAGAGCCCAGAAATAAACTCACTCATATATGTTCAAATGATCTTTGACAATGGCATCAAGACTATACAATGGGAAAAGGATAGTTTCTTCAAGAAATGGAGTTAGGAAAACTGAATACCCACACACAAAAACCATCTCAAAATAGATTAAAAACTTAGAAATAAGACTGGCAACCATAAAATTCCTAAAAGAAAACACAGAAAAATCTTCTTGCCATTGGTGTTGGCAATGATTTCTTGGATATGAAACCAAAAACAGGGTCAACAAAAATAAGAATAGACTTGTGGGATGACATCAAACTAAAAACTTCTGCATAGCAAGACAATGAACAGAATGAAAAGGCAAATATAGAATAGGAGAAAATATTTACACATGACATATCTGATAAGGGGTTAATATTCAAAATATACAAGAAACTCTTACAATTCAAAAACAAAATAACCCAATTTAAAAGTAGGCAAACAATTTAAATAGACATTTTTCCAAAGAAGAAAAATAAATGACTAACACGTATGTGAAAAGATGCTTAGCATCACTACTAATCAGGGAAATGTAACTCAAAACCGCAATGAGGTATGATAACTCATCTGTCAGGATGGTCATAATCAATTTTTTTAAAAGTGTTAGTAAGTATGCACGCTAATAAAAAAAGAAAACTGTTAGCAAGGTTGTGAGGGAAATTAGAACCTTTTTACATTGTTGGTAGGAATGTAAAATGTGCAGCCACTTTAGAAAACAGTGTGGAAGTTCTTCAAAAATTTATAAAAAGAACTACCATATGATCCAGCAACCCTACTTCTAGGTATTTATCCAAAAGAATTGAAATCAGGATCTCAAAAATATATTTATGTCCTTATGATTATTTTAGCATATTTCATAATAACCAGGAGGTGACAACATCTTGAGTGTCTGTGGTAGAATATTACTTGGACATAAAAAAAGGAAAGCCTGTCACATGCAAAAACAGATGAACTTTGAGGATGTTATGCTAAGTGACATAAACTAATCACAGAAGGATAAATATTAAATGATTATACTTACATGAGGTATCTAAACAGTTAAACACATAGAAACAGAAAGTAGAATGGTGGTTTCCAGGGGTTGAGAGGAGGAGAAAATGGGGAATTGCTGTTCAATAACTACAGAGTTTCAGTCATGAAAGATGGAAAAAGTTCTAAAGATTTGCTGTACAACAATGTGCATATAGTTCATAATCCTGTACTGTGCAATTAAAAATTTGTTCAGAAGTTAGATCTCATGTTATAATTTTTTACCACAATTAACAAAAGCACTATAGGACTAGAATAGACATGATACTAAGCACCTTGCATTTATGTTAGAAACAAAATGAAAATATAAAAATGTGAAAGAACAAGAAACTTTAGATAAAAATATCAATAATGTGAACACTTAAAATTTATGTCATTGGTTTATGGGGTTTTTTCATCTTACCAATGGAAACTATATATATATAATACAAATGAAATTTTGGGTTAATTATAATAATATAAACTAATAGTTTACCTTTTACTGAAACAAATCCAGGTGAATAAAAATATATCATAATTCCTTTTTCTCCATTTTAATTCTAGTAGATACTTGCTTCCAAAATTAGAGTTGTGATAACAAATCATGATAACCCTTGTTGAAGTTGCCAGTCTTACCTCACAGATCATGTGCCAAATAGACTTTAAGATGCCTCTGTATCAGTGCACTTATGCAGTTATGCTAGGGGAAGAAGCAATGTAATCACTCTAAATATAGGGAATCCAGCTTCTCAATTTTAAAAACTCATTTTTGAACCTTTGCCCAATTTACTTCTATTGTGCATCTTCTGTAAGTTCATTTTTACAAAAATGATACTGCTATTAGGCTGCAAGAGAAGTTACTATCTTTCTGCAAACAAGTGAGAGAAAAATTGGGACAGGTTAATAGCAAATATGGCAACTTGTCTGCCATTTATTCATCATTAATAAATGATAAATTATTTTAATAAACTGGCTGTATGTCTCAGAAATGAAATTAATTTTTAAAATATGCATTCTGATAAATTATCAAAATTACCCATTCCAGATATGCTGGCAAGTATTTCAAATAGTTTGGCTTCAACTTGGATACCCTGTTGTCATTCATCATAATTGAGGTTTTCCTCTAAACTGGTGCAGTATTCTATATCTCATAGCTAACTGGTCTTATCCAACCAGTAGGCAGATTAATCCCTGGAGCAAATTAGGCATTTCAAGAAAGCTATGAACTTGCTCAGGTTCTGTGATAAATTACTGTTCCATAAATAATTAAGTTAAATAAAAGAGTTCACAAACATGTAGTATGTTTGAATATATTTGCCTCTAAGACATTTGGATAAGTTATGAGTTACATTTAAGTGCTAGTAATATAAATCACCCAAAACTGTCTCAAACCAACCTGTGTTTTATGTTTCTCTATAATTATCTCCATTACCTCCGCAGGTAGTAGGAGGCTGATGAGGTAGCTCAGAGACATTCCTGGAGAGTACAGCTTCTTGTAGTTTTCTGCCCAGCCATTTGGCTCTTGTCCTCCTGCGGTTGTGTGCATGCTGTATTCACCACCGATACCATCATCAAATTCATATTACAAGCAGATATGGAAAGGGAAAGGGAAGAAAACACTGAGAAACAGGCAGAGCCTGTCTTCTTTTTCCTTTTAAAGAGCTTTCCCTAAGACTCCTCGTAACTTTGACTTATATCATTTTAGCTTGTATTGGATCACATTGCCACTCTTACAGTCACTGAAAGTTGGGAAATGCAAGATTTTGACATTTAGTTACAAAATTGGTGCTCTATTGGTAAAGAAGAGGAAAAAGGATACAAGGTAGCTAGCAGCGTCTTCCAAAACATTATGTTGCCTGAATAAAAATATTTTAACTTTCACTTATACATTAATTGATAAATGCAGGAAATTTTATAGTTTGTTTCTTAAGTTACAGATACTGGAAATATATCACATTACATGTAAATGATTTAAAACATAGTTTGTACCTAATGTTAATGCTTCCTGCACATCAAACCATCAAATCTTCAGTGTGATCCAATATTGTAAATAAGAATATCCCAACTTAATATTAGCTACTTGAAAAGCCTGTGTGTTGATTTGAATATTAGACTACATATTGAGATTAATGTTTCATATTCAGATTGTTTTCCAGATAAAGAGTCTTTTGAACTGCCTAAGTTCTCACAGTTATGGGTGTTCTGTATGTTAAGAATCCCTTTTACCATAGAAACAATAATTGGTTACTTAATTTAGATTTGATATACACAGAAATGGGGTGCAAAAGAGCCAGTTAGTATGTTTTTTCAAGTAGAAAAATAATAGTAAGAATTTGAATCATTCCCAGTACCATAATCACCATGATGAAGATACACTTTTTTGTCAAGATTTAAAGTTTTACCCACAAACATTAAGAATTGCTGAAAATTTGAGTTCTTAAATTTATAGGATCATATATTGTCAGTTTGATATATTGGCTCCTGTAATAATAATCTATATAATAATATGAACAAAACTGCAACTGTATAATAATTGTTAGCAAGGCCTGATGAGTGATCCTGCAAGTAGGCTATATTATATCACATTTGTCATATAAGTTTATAGCACTATGGCAGATTGATTCTGTTTGAAACAATGTAGTACTTGGTTCAATTCCCATATGTGGAATGGTAACTGTTTCTTTTTTATTGACTCACATATTTCAGGGAACTTTTTCTGAAATGCACATGAAGTTAAGACTTCATAGTTAAAACTGCAGGTTGTATGTTATCAAACCCTGTAGCACCATATGTTTATTTAACATTCATCAAATGGAGTGCTAATTTGTTCAAACCACTTTAACTGACATTGAGGCAATAGTGATGAACATGGCTTGATTTCCTCCCTCAAGAAGTTGATAGTCTGATTCAGTGAATGCCACTGGTAACACACACTTGACAGATGGCTTCATCCATGTTGTTGTAATCAGAGGGGTCTGGGTTAACCACTTGGGTATAACAATAACTCTTCACTTTTCCAGCATAGTTAGAAAATGAAATATTCTCAAGGGGAAAAAAATGTTTTTTCCCCTCATAATGTTGTTTTGCAAACTAAATAAGATAAAGTACAGGCATTACATACACATAGTAAATTTCATATTTAAAAGAACTGTTTTCCAGTTCACTTGGTTCTAGAGCCAGATGGCCTGAATTCAAATTCTGGCTCCATCACTTTCTAGCTGTGAATGACCTTGAACAAGGTACTTCTTCCTCTGTGAAATACTGACCTCATAGGGTTACCGTGAGCAGTTAATGAACTATTTAACTCTTATAATTATACTTGCTCAGTAAATTTTGGTTAACTTATTAACTAAACCTGGATTATTAAGCCTCAGCCCCCATTTTATTGGATGATATTTGATGAACATTTCCTAACCATTGTATAAATTTTTCTTTGCCTTTGTTAATAAGATACGGCAAGTATAATTTGAACTTTTGATTTTTAAATATCATCATTAAAAGTCCAAGATCAAGATCTGGCAGCCTTGGTTTTATCTGAGGTCTCTCTCTTTGACTTGCCGATGGCTGCCTTCTCATGCCTTTACGTGGTCCTCTCTGTGCATGCATACCCCTCGTATCTCTTTGTGTGTCCAAATTTTCCCTTCTTATAGGCACACACCGCAGATTGAATTATGGCCCAACCTAACAAACTGTTTTTAAATTAATCACCTCTTTAAAATTCCTGTCTCCAAATACAGTTACATTCTGAAATACTGGAGATTCAGGTTTCAACATATGAAATTAGCCGAGACACAGTTCAACTTGTAACATGGTCTATTTAGAGATCAATTTTTTTTCTCATTTGTGGTTACTGCACATTAGACTTTAGCTAAAATGCACAACACAAGGAGCAATACAAAATATTACGTCTTTTCATGGTTTAGTAATATATCATGATTTTCTTATCAAGAACTTCCTCATTTTAATAAACATAGACTATAACAAACACAAGATCTAACAAAATCTTAGTTTTAATGATGAGAGCTATTTCAGATTAGACAACTAAATTTATATGTAATGTCTTATGAATGCATTTATTATCTAACTTTATAATTTACCAATGCCTATTTACACAATGCAATCAAGTGTAGAAGAAAATGTCATACTAGGTCAAAGGTTTAGGAATTATACCATTCAGTGCTAGCAAACACAGCTTTTGTTCAATGCTAGCAAAATAGCTGCTGATTGATGACTGTTAGAGACTCCTAAGTAAAGCAATATTGGTAAAAGAATGAGAAATAAATTTTTGTGTGGAGAAAAGGACATTTTGGAAATAAGGATTGTTTTATTTGCTGCCATTTTTATCTCCTGACTTTTCTGTTGGAATTGAGCTGAATTTACAAAGAGAATAAATGTTTGTTGTTTCTCTTATATTTTTAAATAGATGTTGATTAAGAGCATGTTTATGTTGGCCATTAGTATTTGTTTAGTTATCAGTATTCTTTGGTGCATATTACAGTGCTTATCATTACAGTGCTGCCAGGCAGACAATCTCAAATTCAATTCAGTGTGCAAAATGTCTGACTGGTCAACACATCTTCAAATATATCCACCCATATTTACAACTGGACTATCATTCATTCAATATTCACTCACATACTATTTTTAGACTATTATGCTCCAGAATCAGTATTAAGCACCTCCCTTGTTTTTTGTTTTGTTGTTTGTTTTGTTTTTGCATTATTTCACTAAATAAGGGTAAAACCAACCACCAATCTATCAAACTGTTCAAGAATGCCATTTTTTCCCTATAGGTCCTGTCCAAGATTATGCAATTTAATGGCCCTAGACATAGAGATTTCACAGAGCAATGATATGTTTTTAAACTATCTTTGGGATGGGGTTTTATTAAATTAATAATGATAAATTTACTATTTATTCTCACCAAAATTTTATGCGACAGAACATTTTAATAGAAAACAGATAGATTAGTGAAAACTTCAGTATATTGCTAATTATTCTCATGTTTCCAGTTAAAACTTTAATTCACAGTTCAAAATTTAGGAACCATTGATTGATGAAACAGAACAGAGGGAAAGAGAGGCAGTAAACGCCAAGAGTACTAATTAAGGACTATGCGTAAAATAGTGCATCCCTTCTCAACATGTCAATCTTCTAGTTCAAACATCAAAAAATATTATTGCTATGTAATATCAAAAAGAATGACAGTTAATATATAGTAATAGGTAATACATAATATATATTATCAATATATAACATAATATATAGTAATATATAAATGGAAAATATTATTTTTTTAAATTGTGAGGTTATCCACTTGTGGCTTTAGTTTCATAACAAAACTCCTCAGGTTATTTAACATAACTTGTAATACAGACATTTCTCTTAATGTAAAAAAGTGGATTTTCAAAAGGGGTTTTCCATTAAATAGAACTCTTAGATCCTAGAGGTTGATTAAATGTTTACAAATGTCTATGATGATAATGATAGTAGAGATAAACAGTTTTAGCAACAATGTAATGGAAAGTATCAAGAAATAACTACCGTAATCCTTTACTACATTATTATTTAAAAGGAAAAGGAAAAGAAAAAACAAGGAAAACTAAAGGACAGGACAAGACATAAATATTTAATGAGAAGCAAAAAATTATAATGTTTTATTTTATTGTAAACCTCCACAGTCTGTTATAAACCCCAAAGTAGATACTTATATTGTCCATCTGTGTGTAGGTGTGTGTGCTGTGCTACTGGTTACTGACCTAAATTCACACTGACCTAATTTCTCACCAGCACTTCTGTGTTACTAAAGTGATAAACATTCCTAAGATACCATTATTCTATGATTAATCTCAAAGACTAAAAAAATAATATTTAGAAAGTATAATGACTAGAAGCATTATAATTATTTAAGACAACAATTTATTAGAATTTGAATAGCATTGCCTTTGCATAGATGATTTCATGTAAAGCATTAGCAGTGCTTCACACTATGTTTTATAGGTAGAATTACTTCAGAATGACATATACAATCATATATGGAAGCAGATTATAAGTTTATCTGTATCATCCAATTTGAAAAGTATAAGATTTCCAAGGATCCTCTTCATCCAGGTGCTATGTATCTGAACTGCCACATGTAAAATTTATACATTGTATTTTTCCCCTGGTATGTCTTCTATATGTAAAGTATTATAATATTGAATTAATTTACCTTTCGATATTATTGACTTACCTAGGTCTGCAGAGAATGTAGAAAGGATAAAGGCAGAGAAAGCATGGAAAGTAAGGAAAATTAGCAAAAGGAGACTTGAGGGCTTATGTAGATGAATTTTCTTCCTATTTTAAAATTTTATCTAGGAATAGTCCTGCTAAAATAACTGGTTTTTGTGATGTTATGTTTCAGGCTGTCCGTTATTTGAGATTCTTCACCAGAGTCACAGACTTATTTATCCTCTACGCTTTTTCATAGAACATTTTTGGCCAGTGAAATAAATTCTTTTAATTTAATACTATTGAAAATGATGGGAACCTTTTGTTTAAAATCCATATGCTGTTTTATTGATTCTTTCCAATGTGTCTCATAGCAGCTGTTTTTCATGTCATCATTTTTATACCTGTACTATCAGCATTTAATGGCTCTTAATTGAGCCTAAAGGAACAATATATATTCTTAATAATGTTATTCTGATGTAATGCAAAACAGCTAGGGTTAACAGAAGTGTTAGAGAGAGATTTGGGAATGAGTGAAATGTGAATCCTATCTTTGCTACTTCCTGTCTGTGTCATTTCTGGCAGCTTAGAGACAGGATTTCTAAGGCTCAATTACATCATATTTTTAATATAACACATTTTAAATAATTCATATTAGCTTGTTTTATCTCTTCTAAAATATATCATCATGACAACTGAATTTATTTGATTTTTTTATATGGGATCTCCATTATCGTCAGCGTGAAGCACTAAACACCCTGAAAGCATCTTTCCATAAAAACAACTAAAAAATCTGGATAAAATACAAGTGATATATTTTTAAGTGAGTTGCCACACTGGCTAAAAAATTAGGAAGTAACTAAAAGCTAAATCAAGGAGAACCTTCTAGAAGGTAGGTAAGAATTGAAGATAGATTTAACTGTAAGGGAATCTGCTAAACCTTAAGGACCTTGAGCTCCTGTTTTAGTGGCTGGAAATGATCTTTGAGTCTGTAAATAAAGCTTAGATATTCTTTGGAGTAAAATACAGTAATGAGGGCCTAAAAAAATCCTCCAAGATAAATGTCCAATAAAAATAAGTTCATTATATAAAACCATTAAACATACAAAGAAACAGGAAACCGTAAAATGCACTGCATCCTGTGTCAAAGTCAGCAGGAACAAGAAGCAGAAGAATCACATCACAAAGTCCTTAAATACTAGAGCCTTCTAAAGTGTATGTGTTTCAAGAAATACACAATGGAAATGTGAAAAAAGAACAAGAGTCTGTAACAATAACTAGGTGGATTTCTGAAAATAAGATAGGTATAATTAAATAAACAACGTATGCTGACACATCCTGAGGTTAGCAACAGCAAAAAAAAAGTCATTTTCACCTCCATGTATAAAGAAGAATAGAAAAGAAGAGGTTACAAGAAATTGGAGGGAGCTGTAATTGGAGCTATAGGAGAGGGTTGTCCAAGAGGAACTGCAAACTTTGGTAAAAGAATGCAGCTTCTGCTCACCCACAGCCTACTAAGGATGCAGGTTGGGAAATAAATACTGCTGTCTCTCCTCCGTACGCAAATGTCCTGATGGTACCTATCATTGGCCAAGCACACCAGGACACCAGAGGCAAGAAAACTTAGATAATGCATAATATAGAGGTTACTGGGCCAGAAAACAGAGCAGAGTGGAGAAGAACCAATCTAGAGGAGTGGAAAGAGAATTCCCAACACAGGAGAACAATGAGGATAGACTGAAAAGGCTTAAGCTACAAACAGTTATAAAAGAAAAAAAAATATTCAAAGATAAAATAGATGATAGCATTTCAGAATTGCTGAGAGATAATACATCTCCAATCCAAACAATAAAACCAATAAAAAAATGTATAGACAATGTCGTAATGAAACTGAAGAACACCAAAAACAAAGACCTTAAAAAATCAGCCAGAACAAAAAAATATTATCTTTCAAGGAAGGACAGTTGAATTAATAACTGATTTCTCAACAGCAGCAATGAAGCCATAGAATACAACTGTATACATTTAATTCCTCATCTAGCAAAGACATTGTTCAAGAAGAGAGACAAAATATAGACATTTTCAGATGAATAGCAGAGAGGATTTAAAAAGTCTCCTGACATACTTTAAAGAAAAATTTAAAGGATAAACTTCAGCAAGAAGGAAAATTATCAAAGATAAAAGATACTAGATGCAATAAAGAATAGTAAGCAAATATTACATATGTAGATATATCTAAATGTAGAAAAATCATGATTTCCAAAGTAGAAAACATAAAAAATAAAATGAAACAAGAAAAGAGGTCCTAATTCAAAAGAACAGAAGAAAAGCAAAATGGAAAATCTATATAAATAGCACAAAATAAGATAGTAGATTTAAATTCAAGTTATCAGTAAATCAGATAAATGCAAATATAATATTCTAATTTAAAACTGAATTTAAAAAATATTTTAAAATTCACAACCATGTTTTGTTTTCAAGAGACATATCTTAAATATAAGAACCCCAAAACAACTTACTGCCAAAATACAAATAACGATATTCCAGGCAATTAGTATTCATGAGGATTTCTGCAACTATATTATCAGAGAAGCAGATTTTAAGGCAAATACTATTTTTAGCTCTTACAATCACTACATAATGATAAAAGGTTCAATCCATCAGAATATCATAACTTCTGTATATTCAATAATGTAGTCTCAAATTACATAAAAAAATGACAGAACTGTAGGAGAAATAGACAGTGTTCATGCTTTTCTCACTAGTTAAGAGACAGACAAAACCAGCAATATTTAAATTAATACACATTATTTCCAAAGCACACCTCAACAATGAATTTGGAAAAAAAAATAGTAAAAGCTAATGGTAAATATTAATACACAGTAAGGTAAAAGAAAAAATACAGCCTGGTAAGGAGGATGAAGAATGTTGATGAAAGAGTGGTTTGCCAAGTGTAGGATTAACTGTGGTTGTCAGGAAAGGTGCCTGAAAAAGGAATATTTGAATGAAGACTTAATGGAGGTGAAGGGGTTCCAGAGAGAAGACACTGCTAGTGTAAAGTCCTAAGGCGGGAGAATATTGTATATGCTCAAGTTGGTCAAAAGGGAAAGTAAAAGATTTGAGGGAAGGATACAGGCAGCCAAACATAAAGTGACTTTGTAAAGATGTCCTTTGCTCTGTGTGAAATAGGAAGTCCTTGGAGTGTTGGAGGTGGTGCAGTGACACAATTTGACTCATGATTTAAAAGGACCCTCTGGCTGTTGAACTGAGAATAGGTAATAGGGGGAGATGGGTTGTAGCATAGAGGCTATACGTGTATGCTCTAAAATTACTTTAATGTGATGTGTGTTTAATATATATACATTAATATAAATAACTTATTTAGATACCCACAAAAGAAGCCAGTAGAAGATAACCAAAAAGAAAACAGATAAGAAAAGTCTCTGGCCATGCTGGGGTAAGGAACTGAGAATGAAATGCCAGGTGCAGAGTTTAAAGGGAAAGTGTTATACCCCAATGATGTGATACTTCTTCGTGACTCCACGAAGTTTTAGGAAAAAAACTGAAAGATTTTTTTAAGCTCCAGGAACTAACACACAACTATGTGATGCCCACTACCTACTTCAAGCTGTTAGTATATTCACTCAATCTCAAATAAAAATTTAATTTTTCCCAAGAACCTATCTTCCTAAATAAATGAGTCATCTTGATTCTTCTTTCCCTAGTAAAAGATACAGCATATTCCATTTTCTAATCTTAGTATAAAATACTAAGATATTAAAAGTATTTTATGCCTTACAACATCCCAGAAATTATAACCATGAGTGTGATTGTAATGTTTTATTTTTCTCATCTGTGAGTCATAGCCATCAAACAGTACTCACTTGATTAATCACAACAGTTCATTTATTTAAAAAAAAATGCGGAGTACGTTTTACTCTGAGTGGTCAGCACCATCTGCAACAATGCTAGAGAATTTACCAGGGAAACATTGTGTCAACACTCAAAAAGCCCCTGATCTAGTGACTGAAAATCGTTGCCTTGTGATCATAACTACAGCTCAAAGATAATCACCATGGGTTGGACTCAGAAGGAGAACAGGCTGAAGGCAGAAATCCAGGGAAGCACTTGGTCTTTACTTCCCTGGATTATAAAAATGAATGTCATTTACATTCTACATAAGGTATATATTTAGACATTACGAACATTTTGAAAAGAATGACTTATTTCATATTTGCCAACTCTCCCCATTTCACTTTGAGGAAGCTATGCATGCTTTTCTTATAAAATCATTACATTTCCTCCACAAACATTTATATAGTGACACACTATTGCGTTTTAGGTTTTGGGGTACATGTGAAGAACATGCAAGATTGTTGCATAGGTACATACATGGCAATGTGGTTTTCTGCCTTCCTCCCCATCACCTATATCTGGCATTTCTCCCCATGTTATCCCTCCCCAACTCCCCACCCCCTGCTGTCCCTCCCCTAGTTCCCCCCCCACAGACCCCAGTGTGTGATGCTCCACAAACATTTTTATTCTGCATCTAACAGCTACCATATATGATAATAGTCCCTTTGAGATATAAGAAGGCTCCAGGGGAAGGTGCAATAATCTGACCATGAGCAGAACAGTTCTTTCATTTAGGCAACGGTGCTCAGGTGGGAAGATTGTAGGAATCAGAAAATCTGAGCTTGAATCTGTCTTTGCACTGACCTTGGACAAGTGGGTCTTAATTTCTTCATCTCTAAAAGACTAAACCCACAGGTCTTATCCTCATCCTTTATGAAGATAAATAATATATGCAAAGATGTTCTACAATCATAAGCTCATTAGTACTGTGTAGGGTGTACATTTATTGCTAACACCGTGCATTCAATCATTTAAAAATAAATATTTTTTGCTGTGTTCAGTGTTGTTTACAAAAGGTAAAAATCTAGATTTTACAAGACATCCATAATGATACTGATCTGTTCTGAATTCTATTTCTTTGAAAATAAAGTGAGAATATACTGTTGTGTTTGCTATTTCCCTAAATGTGTGACATGGCAGTGTACAAACAAGTTTCTCGTTGCTGAAACATTGTTGATCTTTGTTCTTTTGGTAAATCATTGCTGGCCTTACAAATGAGGAATTTTATTTAGTTTTCAACTTGACAGCACTTCACATATCTTTCTGTTTTGTTAAGCATTCACTCTCTTTTTAAGCAGTTTAAGTGTGGTTAGCATGTGGTTTCTTATCACAGCCATCTTGCTGTTTAACTTTAGATTGTCCTTGTTACCTACCACCTCAACATAGTTGGCTGAGATAATTGGGTATTGATTACTTTTGCACTGCCATTTGCAGTTCAAATTGGATCTTTATAAACACTTGAGACTATCAATGGCTGTTGAAAACTTGACATGCATGCTTTCAGCATAGTCCTGGTCTGGGGCTTGGATCACTGTGCTTCAAACTCAACTTTCCTTGAAAAAAACTTAGCACCTCACTGATAAGGCATGTGTCACTGCCTCTTCAACAATTTTCTCATTTTTCTTGGATTATGAGCCAAATAAGGAAATCTAGAATTCTGAAGAGGTTTCTTGGTTTTAGGGTTTCATGAGGTTGGATGGTCAGAGTGCTGCCCTGTTCTTCTCTTCCCCTGGGTAGGACAGAGAAGACTACTATTATTTCCAACAATAAGATAGAAATCTTATTCCTTCTGTTTCCATAAGAACAGTTAGTCTTACTTTCATTTTAATTCCTATGTTTTTATTTTTTTTGCTTCCCATGAATGATTTCTGTCAAGTTTTTAGACCTACAGAAGTGTAAGTCATAGGTATGTTTAACAGCTATGCTAAGTAGAGGCTTTTAGATGTGCTGTAGTATGTAATACAGTTGTCACACGGTTATTTAGATTTAACTAAGTTAAAATTCAATACATTTTTTAATTTTAATTTTTAAGGACACATAGAGGTGTATATATTTATGGATTACATGAGATATTTTGATACTGGCATGCAATGCATACTAATCATATTAGGATAAATGGGGTATTTTTATAACCTCAAGCATTTACCCTTTGTGTTATGAACAATCCAATAATGCTCTATTAGTTATTTTTTTTAAATGCACAATTAAATTATTTTGACTATAGTTACTCTATTGTACTAGCAAATATTTAATACTAGGTCTTATTTATTATTTCTGATTTTTGATACCCTACCTCCTCCCCTACACCCTCACTACTCATTCCAGTCTCTGGTAACCATCGTCCTACTCTCTGTCTCCATGAGTTCAATTATTTTAATTTTTAGCTCAAACAAATAAGCGAGAGCATGTAAAGTTAGTCTTTCTGTGCTTGGTTTATTTCACTTAACGTAATAACCACCAGTTCCAGGATCTCATCCTTTTTCATGCTTGACTAGTACTTCATCATGTATGTGTACCACTTTTACTTTATGCATTTCTCTGTCGATGAACACTTAGGTTGTATCCAAATCTTGGCTGTTGTGAATAGGTCTGCAATAAACATGGGCTGTAGATATCTTTTTGATATACTGATTTCCTTTCTTTTGGATTTATACCCAGCAGTGTTATTGCTGGATAATAAAGTAGCTGTATTTTTAGTTTTTTGAGGAATGTCCAAACTGTTCTCCATATTGGTTGTACTTATTTACATTCCCATCAACAGTATATGAGGGTTCCCTTTTCTTCACATCTCACCAGCATTTGCTATTGCCTGACTTTTGGATAAAAGCCATTTTAGCTGGGGTCAGATGATATCTCATTGCAATTTTGATTTACATTTCGCTGATTATCAGTGATGTTGACTACATTTTATATACCTGTTTGCCATTTGTATCTCTTCTTTTGAGAAATGTCTATTCAGATATTTTGCCCATTTTTAATCAGATTACTAGATTTTTTCCTATTGAGTTGCTTGAGTTTCTTATATATTCTAGTTATTAATCTCTTGTCAGATGGGTAGTTTGGACATATTTTCTCCCATTCTGTGGGTTCTTGCTTCACTTTGTTGATTGTATTCTTTGCTGTGCAAGAGCTTTTTAACTTAATGTGATCCCATTTATCTATTTGGGCTTGGTTGCCTGTGCTTGTGGGGTACTACTCAAAAAAAATCTTTGCCCTGATCAGTGTCCTGGAGAGTTTCTCCAATGATTGCTTTTAATAGTTTCATAGTTTGAGGTCTTACATTTAAGTTTTTAATCCATTTTGATCTGATTTTTGTATATGATGAGAGATATGTGTCTAGTTTTTTTGTTTGTTTGTTTGTTTGTTTGTTTTTGTTTTTTTGTGCCAGTGGATATCCCACCGTTCCTTGAAGAAACTGTCCTTTCCCCATTGAATGTTCACGGCACCTTAATCAAAAATAAGTTCACTGTAGACATATGGATTAACCTCTGGGTTCTCTATTCTGTTACACTGATCTATATATCTGTTTTTATGCCAGTACAATGCCATTTTGTTTATTGCAGCTCTGTAGTGTAATTTACAGTCAGGTAATGTGATTCCTCCAGTTTTGCTCTTAGGCTTAGGATGGCTTTGGCTATTCTGAGTCTCTTGTGGTTTTACATAAATTTTAAAATTATTTTTTCTATTTCTGTGAAGAATGTCATCAATATTTTGATAAGGACTGCCTTAAATCTGTAGATTGCTTTGGGTAGTATGGACATTTTAACATTGATTAATTCTTTGTTCATTGTTCATTGTTGATTCTTCCAATCCATGAACATGGAATATCTTTCATTTTTGTGTGTCCTCTTCAAATTTTTGCATTCATAGTTTATAGTTTTCATCATAGAGATCTTTCACTTCTTGAGTTAAGTTAATTTCTAGGTATTTTATTTTATATATAGTTAGTGTGAATGGGATTACTTTATTTCTTTCTCAGAGCGTTCTCTGTTGGCATATAGAAATACTACTGATTTTGTATATTGATTTTGTATCCTACAACTTTATTGAATTTGGTTATAAGTTCTAATAGTTTTCCTGCTGGAGATATTAGGTTTTTCCAAATATAAGCTCATGTCATCTGAAAACAAGGATAATTTGACTTCTTCCTTTCTAATTTTTATGCCCCTTATTTCTTTCTCTTGGCCGATTGCTATATCTAGGAATTCCAGGACTATGTTGACAAGTAGTGGAGAAAATGGACGTAATTGTTGTGTTCCCAGTCTTAGAAAAAGGCTTTCAGATTTTCACCATTACGTATGATACTAGCTGTGAATCTGTCATAGGTGGCTTTTATTATATTGAGGTATCTTTCTTCTATCCTCAGGTTTTTGAGGGTTTTTAATTATGAAGGGATGTTAAATGTTATCAACTGCTTCTTCAGCATCAGTTGAAATGATCATATGGTTTTTGCTCTTTATTCTGTTGATATAATGTATTACATTAATTGATTTGATATGTTGAACCATCCATACATCCCTGGGATAAATCCCACTTGGTCATGATTACTGATCTTTTTAATGTATTGTTGAATTTGGTTTGCTAGTATTTTGTTGTACATTTTTGCATTAATATTCATCAGTGATTTTGATGTATCTTTGGGTTTGGTATCAAGATAATACTGGCCTTATAAATGAGTTTGAAAGTATTCCTGTCTCCTCTACTTTTCAGAATAGTTTGAGTAGGATTGGTATTGTTTCTTTAAGTGTTTGGTAGAATTCAGCAGTGATATTATTGGGTCCAAGGCTTTTCTTTGCTGGAAGACTTATTATTATGGCTTCAATCTCATTACTTGTTATTGGTCTGTTCAGGTTTTGGATTTCTTCATGGTTCGATCTTGGTAGGTTGTGTCTGTGCAGGAATTTATCAGTTTCTTTTAAATTTTTCAATTTATTGTCTTATACTTGCTCATAGTAGCCACTAAAGATCTTTTTAATTTCTGTGGTATCAGTTGTAATATCTCCTTTTTCATCTCTGATTTTTTTATTTGAATTGTCTCCCCCTTTTAGTTTGGCTAAAGGTTTGTCAATTTTGTTTACCTTTTCAAAAAAAAACAATGTTTTGTTTCATTGATATTTTATATTATTTATTCATTTCAAATTCATTTATTTTTGCTTTGATTTTTATTATTTCTTCTACTAATTTTGAGTTTGGTTTGTTCTTGCTTTTCTGATTCTTTAAGATGTATCATTAAGTTGTTTATTTGAAGTTTTTCTTTTCTGATATACACACTAACAGCTATACACTTCCTTCTTGGTACTGCTTTTGCTTTAAACCATAGGTTTTGTATGTTGTATTTCCATTATAACTTGTTTCAGTAAACTTTTTTTTGTTTTTCTTCTTAACTTCTTCATTGTCCCACTGGTCATTCAGGAGCATATCATTTAATTATCATGTGTTTCTATATTTTCCAAAGTTTCCCTTTTTATTGATTTCTAGTTTTATTCCATTGTGGTTAGAGAAGATGCTTGATATTATTTCACATTTTTTGAATGTTTTAAGACTTGTTTTGTGACATAACGTATAGTCTATCTTGATAATGATTCATGTGCTGAGGAAAAGAATATGTATTTTGTAACTCTTGGATGAAATATTCTGTAAATATCTCTTAGGTCCATTTGATCTGAACTGCAGATTAAGTCTGATGTTTCCTTGTTGATTTTCTGTTTGGAAGATCTGTCTAATACTGATAGGGGTGTTGAAGTCTTCAGCTTTTATTGTGTTGGGGTCTCTCTCTCTCGTTAGCAGTAATACTGTGTGTTTTGTATACTTATATGCTCTTGATTAGATGTGTATTTATTTCAAATTGCTATATTCTCTTGCTGAATTCACCTCTTTATCATTATATAGTGATTTTTGTCTATTCTTATAGTATTCATCCTGAAATCTATTTTGTCTGATATAAGTATAGGTACTCCTGCTCTTTTTTGGTTTCCATTGGCATGGAATATCTTTTTTCTGTCCGTTTATTTTCAGTTATATGTGCCTTTATAGGCAAAGTGTGTTTCTTAAAGGCAACAGATCATTGGGTATTGGTTTTTAATCCATTCAGTCACTCTGCATCTTTTGACTGAAGAGTTTAGTCCATTTATTTTCAGTATTATTGATGGGTAAGGACTTACTCCTGCCATTTTATCATTTGTTTTCCAGTAGTTTTGTGGTCTTCTCTTCATTCTTTTCTTCCTTCTTGTCTTCCTTTTAGTAAAGGTAATTTTCTCTGGTGATATCATTTAATTTTTTGCTTTTTATTTTTTGTGTACCCATTGTATGTTTTGTGATTTCAGGTCACCATGAGGCTTGCAAATACTATCTTATAACCCATTATTTTAAGCTGATAACAATGATACTATTTGCATAAGCAAATGAGCACAAAGAAAACTAATAAAAACTCAGCACCTTAATTTTGCCTTCACACTTTTTAACTTTTTGTAGTTTATTATTATTATTATACTTGAAGTTCTGGGATATATGTGCAGAATGTGCAGGTTTGTTACATATGTATACGTGTGCCGTGGTGGTTTGCTGAACCCATCAACCTGTCATCTACATTAAGTATTTCTCCTAATGCTATTCCTCCCCTAGGCCCCTAACCCCCCGCAGACTCCAGTATGTGATGTTCCCCTCAATGTGCCCATGTGTTCTTATTGTTCAATTCTCACTTATAAGTGAGAACATGCGGTGTTTGGTTTTCTGTTCTTGTGTTAGTTTGCTGAGAATCACGTTTTTCAGCTTCATCCATGTCCCTGCAAAGGATATGAACTCATCATTTTTTATGGCTGCATAGTATTCCATGGTATGTATGTGCCACGTTTTCTTTATCCAGTCTGTCAACTGATAGGCATTTGGGTTGGTTCCAAGTCTTTGCTATTGTGAACAGTGCTGCAATAAACATATGTGTACATGTGTCTTTATAGTAGAATGATTTATAATCCTTTGGGTATATACCTGGTATTGGGATTGCTGAGTCAAACAGTATTTCTAGTTCTAGATCCTTGAGGAATCACCACACTGTCTTCCACAATGGTTGAACTAATTTACACTCCCACCAACAGTGTAAAAATGTTCCTATTTCTCCACATTCCCTCCAGCATCTGTTGTTTCCTGACTTTTTAATGATGGCCTTTCTAACTGGTATGAAATGGTATCTCATTATGGTTTTGATATGCATTTCTCTAATGACCAGTGATGCTGAGCTTTTTTAGATAGGTTTTTGAGAAATGTGTATTCATATCCTTCATCTACTTTTTGATGGGGTTGTTTGTTGTAATTTTTATTTATATTATTATCATATTGTCTATGTCTTGAAAAGTTCTTATAGTTATTATTTTGATTGGTCCATCATTTAGTCTTTCTACTTAAGATAAGAATAGTTTGTTCACCAGAGTTGCAGTGTTATAATACTCTGTTTTTGTGTTACCAGTCAATTTTGTTCTTTTTGATGATGTCATATTGTGCATTAATGTCTTTTTCTTTCTGACTGAAGTACTTCCTTTAGCATATCTTGCAGGATAGGTCTGGTGTTGATGAAATCCCTCAGCCTTTGTTTCTCTGGGAAAGTATTTTATTGCATGTTCAAAGGATGTTTTCACTGAATATAATGTTCTAGGGTAAAAGATTTTTCCTTTAGCAATTTAGATATGTCATGCCATTCTCTCATGGCCTATAAACTCTCTACTGAAAGGTCCTGCAAGACATATTGGAGCTCTATAATGTATTACTTGTTTTTCGCTCTTGCTGGTTTTAGGATCTTTTCTTTATCGTTGGCCTTTGAAAGTTTGATTATTAAATGACTTGAGGTAGTCTTATTTGGGTTGAATCTGCTTTATGTTTTCTAACCTTCTTGTACTTGGATATTGATATCTTTCTCTAGGTGGAAATTCTCTGTTATTATCCTTTGGAATAAACTTTCTACTCCTATCTCTTCTACCTCTTTAAGGTCAGTAACTCTTGGATATGCCCTTTCGAGGCTATTTTCTAGAACTTGTAGTCATTCTTTATTCTTTTTCATTATTCTTTCTTTTGTCTCTTCTGACTGTATGTTTTCAAATAGCCTGTCTTCATCCTAACTAATTATTTCTTCTGTTTGATCAACTCTGCTATGAAAACACTCCAGGCATTCTTCAGTAAGCCAGTTGTGTTTTTCAACTCCAGAATCTCTGCTTTATTCTTTTTGATTATTTCTATCTCTTAAATTTATCTGATGAAATTCTGAATTCCTTCACTATATTATCTTGAATTTCTTTGAGTTCCCTCAAAACAACGATTTTGAATCATCTGTCAAAAGGTCAAATATCTCTGTGTCTCAGGATTGGCCCCTAGTGCCTTTTTTTAGTTCGTTTCATGAGGTCATGTTTTCCTGGATGGTCTTGATGCTTACAGATATTTATCTGTGTCTGGCCATTGAAGTTAGGTATTTATTGTAGTTGTCAAAGTCTGGGCTTGTTTGCACTCATTCCTCCTGGAAGGCTTTCAAAGTATTCAAAAGGACATGGATGTTGAAATCTAAGCCATATCTGCATTAGGAAGAACCCCAAGTCTCTTAATGCTGTGGTTCTTGCAAACTCATAGAGGTGCTACTTACTTGTCTTGCATAAGATCCAGATCTTTTCCCTTACTTTCTCCCAAACAGTCTCTCTTTTCTGAGCTACATGGAGCTGCAGGTGGGATGACACAAGCACCTCTGTGGCCACCTCCACTGGGACTGCACTGGATCAGACCTGAAGCCAGCACAGCACTGGGCCTCACCTAAGGCTGACTATAACCACTCTCTGGCTACCACATACATTCAGTCAAGGCCCTGGAGTTCTATAATCAGCAGGTGATGAAGCCAGTCAATCAGACTTGTGTCTCTCCCTTCATGGTGGCAAGTTCCCCCAGGCCCAGGCTAGCCAGAAGTATCATCTGGGAGCCAGGGACTAGAGTTAAAAGCCTTAGGAGTATACCTAGTATACTAGTTTACTGTGGCTGAGCTGGCACTCAAACCAAAAGGGCAGAAGAGTCTTAGCCTATGGCTATCATCCCCATAGACCCATGGGGGATTAGTGCCAAACTACCACCAATATTCCCTTAAGGCTCAAGGGCTCTTCATTCAGTTTGTGGTGAATGTTGCCTGGCTTGGGACTCACCTTGCAAGGCAGTGGGCTTCCTGTTGGCCCAGACAAGGTCCTGAAATGTCATGCAGGAAGTCAAGGCTTGGAACTGGGGACAACAGGGGCCTGCTTTGTGCTCTTTCCCTCTGTGGCCAAGCTGGTACCTAAGGTGCAAGACAATGTCCTCTTTTTTTTTTTTTTTTTTTTTTTTTGAGACAGAGTCTCACTCTGTCACCAGGCGCCAGGCTGGAGTGCAGTGGCACAACCTCTGCTCGCTGCAACCTCCACCTCCCGGGTTCAAGCAATTCTTCTGCCTCAGCCTCCCGAGTAGCTGGGACTACAGGTGCGCGCCACCATGCCCAGCTGATTTTTTTGTATTTTTAGTAGAGACGGGGTTTCACCATGTTGGCCAGGATGGTCTCGATCTCTTGACCTCGTGATCCACCCACCTTGGCCTCCCAAAGTGCTGGGATTACAAGCATGAGCCACCACGCCCAGCCGACAATGTCCTCTTTACTTTTCCCTTCACTTTTCTCAAGCTAGAGGAGTCTATTCCCATAGCCATCACAACTGAGAATGTTCTGAGTCTCACCTGAAGCCAGCAAGTCTGAGTCTCACCTGAGGCCCACAGCAAACTATCTGGGTATCACTATTGGGTATTCAGGGCCCAAGGGCACTTTAGTCAGCAGGTGATGGGTCCTTCCCCTCAAGGCAGCATGTTCCCTTCTTGCTTAGGTAAGGTTTGGAAAGGGTGCCTCATGACTTTGACTAGTCCCCATCCTACTGTGGCTAAGCTGGTATCAATGATGCAAGACAAAGTATTTATTCTTTTCTTTCTTCTCCTCAAGCAAGAGGAAGGAATAAGTGTCTTTTGAAACCATGAGCTCTGCAGCCTGGGGTTAGAGGAGAGGTGGCAGAAGCATTCCCTTAGCCACCCAGCTGGTATCTCAGTAGGTCACATATTCTCCCAAGTCTACTGGTTCTGAGCCCAGTTCAGTCCTAGGACTCACCTTAGAGTTGCAGTTCTAGTTTCCTAGACTGCCTTTCAAGTTTACTTATGGCCTCAGAGCATTTTAGCCCATGGTTGTGAGGCTTGCTGGAGCTCAAGTTCCTACTGCTGGGATGGGCAATACTCCTTTGGCTAGGGTGGTTTAAAAACTCTCTGTGTAGTTGAGCATCAGCTGAGTTCAGCCTACTTATGCTTTCTGCTATGACAGGGGCAGCATTGAGTTCAATGCACTGTCAGGTAACTGCTGCATTTACTCTGTCTCAGGTGCTGAGATTCTCTCTCCATGCCATGTAACTGCTGCTGGGGGATAGGGGAGGGGCAATGGTTGCAATTTAGGACTCTTTCCTGCCATTTTCAATGCCTCTTTCAGTGATATGAACTAAGCACTGTGAGTGCTCACCTGATTTTTGGTTCTTATGAAAGCACTTTTTTTGTGTGTGTAGGTAGTTGTTAAACTGGTGTCCTTGCAGGGTGGGGGTGGAGATGATCAGTTCAGCCTTCTATTTAGCCGTCTTGCTCTGCTCTTCTACTTAACACATTTTTAAAAATTATATTAAGTAAAGTTCAGTTCCTCAGTCACATTAGCCACATTTGAAGTGCTCAATAGCTGTATATGGCTAGCAGCTACTTTACTGGACAGCAGAGGTATTGAATATTTCCATCATTACAGAAAGTTCTGTTGCACAGCCCACTTCGTAGTTAATAGATCTGAGTTCAGACAGATCTGGATTTAAATATTGATATTTTTGCACTTATTCTATGTGTGATCCTAAGCAAGTCACTTGAATTTCTTAGACTCAGGTTAGCCATGGATAAAATACAGATGACATAGATAATGAACCTAGCAATAGGCATTTGAGAATATTTCTACTTGAAACCTTTATTCTCTTATCCTAACTCCCTTGTCCTCCAGTGAGTCCATCATTCTCTTTCTTCCCCCTCCATCCAGTGTAAATCTATTTCAACTAAACTTTCAACCAGACTTCACATCCATTATTCACTAGCCACACTACCATCCCAGTCCATGATTCTATATTAGTCCAAACATATTTCCTTATCCAGCTGAGTCAGCCAAACCTTGTTAGGGGATATCATTTCACGGTTGAGATTATCAATTGAGATGATCAACAGTAAATTGATAATATAAATGGGTAGCCTGTAGGTTTTTGTGATTGACCTCCCGGCAATTTGGCTAGCCTTTGATTGTGCTTTTTTGGCTACTCTTTTCATTTTTGATAATTTCTATTCTAACTGCAGTCTCTTCCTCAGGCCCTATACCTCTTTGTTAATAGACTACTTTATCACCTGAATAAATTCATTGGACTTATCTTCCCTACAATTCCAAGTATGTATTTCTTATTTACAGAGCTTCCCAAATGCCAGTATCTGAAAAGTGTACAGCTGGCTGGCTACTTTAGAAGCACCTGATTAATATAAAGAACAAACAAACGAACAAACGAAAAACATCAACTAGGACTTGACCTCAACTACTGCATAATAAGCTTTAGTACTGGGAAAATCGCTCCTTGGGTGATCTTGAGACCTAGCTACATTTGGGAGACACCATCAAGAATGTTGTGGACACTTTTTGCTTATAACTGTTGTTTGCTATTTCATGTTGTTTGATATTAACCTGGCTGCCCTTATTTCTTCCTAGCAGTTGAACATGTAGGCTGCACTTTTTCAGAGCTCTTCAATTAGTTGTTAGGGCATCTGTCTCACCTGTGGTCATTACATTTAATTTCTCCTTGCTAGAATTGTTAACACACTCCCACTGGTGGCTTGCCAAGCTTGAGAGTAGCTAGAACAGCTCCTTTGCAGGGACCTGGCTGTGCTCCAAGATTTCATTTTTGGTCATTTTATCTGACCATTTAATGTAAATTGTAGATCATAGATAATGGTGGTGAAAGAGTTCAAGTAACCAGAAGTGTAATCTTGAGAAGATGCAACTTTCAGTTATACAATAATTTAGACACAAACATTGCTCTGCAAAATTTTTAATTTCATTTTAAGTATGTTTCCAGTGGAAACCACATTTAGCATTCCAAGGAACAAAAGGACTTTTAGTATTTTTTAAATTTTTTTATCTAGTAGTGTATCATTCATGTAATTTATAGTAAATTGTTCTGGCCCCACGTATTTTTCTGGCAGTTCTCAAAAACTTAAAATGTCACTGACAGAAGCAAACATTTCAGTGACAATAGCAAAATGATAAGAAATCAACATGTAATCAACAGATTAACACTAAAAACACATATTTGAATATAAATATCATATATATTTTATATCTATGACATAAATATGGAGACAGGGTCTCACTCTGTTGCCCAGGCTGGAGTTCAGTGGCACGATCACGGCTCACTGCAACCTCCACCTTCCTGCACTCAAGCGATTCTCCCACCTCAGACTCCTGAGTATAGATATTAATATAAGTATTAATATTATCTTAATGATAATTGTACTATAATTGAAAATGCATTATATAGTCAAATATCAGGTATTCAGTGCTCTAGTGGAATTGTAATAATAAACTCATGGAAATAATGGACTAAGAAGTAACCAGAAAAGTCCAGAAAAGATTGGTTAAATCTACTTTTTTTTTTTATTGCACTTTAGGTTCTAGGGTACATGTGCATATCATGCCGGATTGTTGCATAGGTACATACATAGCAATGTGGTTTGCTGCTTCCATCCCCCCGTCACCTATATCTGGCATTTCTCCCCATGTTATCACTCCCTAACCTCCCTACCCCCCACTGTCTCTCCCCGAGTACCCCCCAACAGACCCCAGTGTGTAATGTTCCCCTCCCTGTGTCCATGTGTTCTCATTGTTCAACATGCGCCTATGAGTGAGAACATTCAGTGTTTGATTTTCTGTTCTTGTGTCAGTTTGCTGAGAATGATGATTTCCAGGCTCATCCATGGCCCTAAAAAGGACACAAACTCGTCATGTTTTATGGCTGCATAGTATTCCATGGTGTATATGTGCCACATTTTCATTGTCCAGTCTATCAACAATGAACATTTGGGTTGGTTCCAGGTCCTTACTATTGTAAACAGTGCCATAATGAACATACATGTGCATGTGTCTTTATAATAGAATGATTTTTAATCCTTTGGATGTATACCCAGTATGAGTATGGGTCAAATGAAATTTCTATTTCTAGGTCCTTGAGAAATTGCCACAGTCTTCCACAATGGTTGAACTAATTTACAGTCCCACCAACAGTGTAAAAGTGTTCCTGTTTCTCCACATCCTTTCCAGCATCTGTTTTCTCCAGATTTTTTACTGATTGCCATTCTAACTGGTGTGAGATGGTATCTCAATGTGGTTTTGATTTGCATTTCTCTAATGACCAGTGATGATGAGCATTTTTTCATATGTTTGTTTGCTCGTCGATGTTTTCTTTTGTAAAGTGTCTGTTCATATC